>JAQFXP010001429.1:0-19364 GCA_034693685.1 Belba bartosi
TAGTGTTTTGAAACAAAATATTTTTAATTTTGTTATTCAATAGAAATCTTTACAATCAATGCGTTTATCACATATTCTTCAGAGTTACTCAAAATTGCCGAAAAGTTATTCTAATTTTCCGGAAAGATATGTCAAACGGCAGACGGAGTTCATAGAGTGGGCGACTCCACGTCTACCCAACTACCAGCGCCGGACCGTTCGGTGGCGCAAACGAGCGCTCTATGGCCTCGAGAGGAGTTGGACCCATGAGTTCCAGAACCTTAACGCTCCGAACATGAAATTGCCGACAGTTTACGTCCAACCAATCAAAGAGTTCTATGTTTTCAGAGGCGATAGAGTGGAGATCCTGAGCGGCAAAGATAAGGGCAAACACGGAATTGTCAACTATGTGGTAGTGGAGAGGAACTGGGTTTGTGTGGAGGGTCTGAACCTTAGGTACGAGAACGAGCACAAGAGCGCCACTCACTTTGGAATGATGACTGTCTTCGAAATGCCTCTATTGGTGCCGCGAGACGTGGCGTTAGTCGATCCGTCGGACCACAAACCGACGCCTATTGAGTGGCGCTTCGATGAAGAGGGCAATAGAGTTCGAGTCTCTCTCCGCACCGGACGTATTATACCGATTCCAGTGACGGCCGAAGAGACGCGAGATTTTAAGGCCAGAGAAGTATATTTGGAACAAAACAAAGACACGACTTCAGAACATCTTAAGAAAACCACTTTTGTTCCCAAAGTCAAGACTTTCGAAATGGATATTATGGACCAAATGGGTATAAAAGAGGACAGAATTCCTTATAATATGTTTTGGTATTAATTTTGAGTCAATCCTAACATTTGTAGATATTTTAGTTAATTCGTTGCGAATATCAATAAATTCATTTAAAATTAGTTTTAATTTAATTCTAAACATATTTACAATAATTAATAACTTTTTTGTTACTATTTTTTAAAACAAAACTATTGATTCGATTTGAGTGTAATTTACATTCAATTGAATCGAATCTACTTTCGATACCACATCTGATTGTAATTCATTCGTTTAATCTTCTTCTGGAGCTGTAATATGCCATACATTAGCGCTTCCGCAGATGGAGGACAACCTAATGGACAGTAAAGAGTGAATAGAATGCAAACTCCGGATGACATGAAATAGGAGTCAATACCCGGAACGTAGATATCGACGGGAATTATGCGATCACAGCCCCTAACGACCGAATAGGAGTAGTGGTAATACCCGCCGCCATTGGCACAACTGCCCATCGATATGACCCACTTCGGTTCGAGCATCTGGTCGTAGATCCGTCTGAGCGCTGGCGCCATCTTATTGGTGAGAGTGCCGGCCACTATGATTACGTCCGCCTGTCTGGGACTGGCTCTGAACACAACCCCAAACCTATCCATATCATAACGCGGGGCCGCGATGTGCATCATCTCGACGGCACAACAGGCCAGGCCGAACGTGAGCGGCCAAATCGAGTTCTTACGGCCCCAGTTCAGTAGGTCGTCCACTCTGGCCAAAGCATACTCGGCTTTGTTGGCCGGCGTTTGGAACGGAGAGTATTTACCCCTCTTTTCCATAGGGAGTGTCGAAGGCGTCGACAATTGGTTTGATTCGTGTCTTAATTGCATTGATATCAAAGCCAAAGCATTTGGTTTGAGTCGAGAGCCAAAGGCACCCAAACTGACTGATCGGCCAAACGACGGGTTTTCGGTTTAGAGAATCAATTGATTGATATTTAATGACTGAAAACTCACCCAATTTTGCCATTTCTTCGATTGATTTAATTGATATACAATTGAATCGATTTGTAAACAAATTATTTGTATTTAGAGTTTATTCAATAGATTCAAATGCGAAGTGTATTGAATAGAAACACAAAATACGTCGAAAATTGTTTACTATTTTGAAAACACATTTGTTTTTGTGAAATGATTTTAATTTTAAATATTTTCCGAAATTTAATTAAATCTAATTATCGAAAGAATGGTTCGAAAGAGGAATTCATTTATTATTACAGAAATTAACGATAAATTAAATGAAAATAAAATTAAGACTAAAAGCAATAAAAGGTTGAATCGAAAGCATGAATCGAAAAATGAAGTGAAAATCGAAATAAATTCATCAAAAATATCAAATTTAAAGACAAATGAAGACAAAAACGAGTCAATCGGTGGAAGCGTTTCGGCGAACAAATGGTTTAAAACAAATCGATTTCGGGATAAGTGTTTCGAAAGACGTCGCGAAAGAGGAATGTTATTACTGTCGCCTAAAGTCGAGAAAAAGATTTATAATTTGAAGAAAGGCTTAAGAAATAAAGGTTTGACTGAATTGGAGATTAAAGACATTATTCGGAAGCGACGGCGAGAGGAAGAGAACATATATATGAGGACTGCGGCCCAGAAGTGCTTCAAATGCAGACAAAATGGACACAAATTAGCCGATTGTCCGCTCAATCAAGACAACTGTGACGAAGGTATGGACATCTGCTACCGGTGCGGCTCTACCGAACACAAACTATCCGATTGCGGCCAAAGGTCAGATGGAGTGCCGTTTGCGAAGTGTTTCCTCTGTTCACAAACCGGACATTTGACCCGAGATTGTACTCAAAACAAGAGAGGAGTCTATCCTAAGGGCGGCAATTGTAAGGCCTGTCATTCCATCAATCATTTGATCAAAGACTGTCCACAAAACCAAAAAGGTTTACAAATATTGTATTAATTACTAGAAATTGATTTAATTATTGTTTATTTCAGACAAACAAACGGAAAACGAAATAACATTAACCACATTAGAGACCAATCAAAGCTTAGACTCGGATCTGATGGACACGAGATTAACAGTTAGTGTGAAAAATGAGTCCAAAAAGTTCATTAAATTCTGAATTGGAAAAAGTCTTTATTTCAGAATAAATTTAATACAATTGTTAAAAATTATATGAATTGTATTCTTAGTAGAAATTGTGTTAACAGTTAATTGTGTTGATTGGCATTAAATGATAACGTTTTGCGATTCTTATAATTAATTGTTTTAAATGAAGAGTAATCGCTGAATGGGTTGTGCTTTTGATAGACTGTATAGATATACAAAAATTCATTGAAACAACAAATTTATTTGTTTAGAAAAATTGCATAAAATTTATGGAAAATATAATTATTTAGATTTAATTGTTATTAAATTTTCTGCTATTAAAAGACGTCGCCATTTGTGCGCTGTTGGCCTCGAACTGGCAGATAGGCTGCCAATTGAGGCCAGTATTACAACATTCCGGATCAAAGAGTGCACAACAAACACATTCAACGGGTTTTTGATTGTCCGCTAAATAAGCACAACATTCGCTGTCATGTGTTTCGACATTCGCTAAATGTTTTTCTTTGTCGAACATTGTGTTCGGAAGGCTATACCGATTGGGCGACCGTTGGCTCACTTCAAGCATTAGCGCCTGTTTTGCGTTTGTATTGCATTTTCGGTTTTTTTGAACTATCGAGTAGTAATCGGAAGGGATTTCCTGTTTTGGAATCGACACATATTTATAATTAGTGTCGTCTTTGCACTGAAATGATGTCGTAGTCATAGACTCTGTACTCTTATTGAACGCTTTGAGTCTCATATGGTCTTCAGTGCAACTCAGACTCGTCAACTCAGCCCCAATTGCATCCATGGGTTCTGTTATGCGTTTCGAGTTCTTAGTTTGAATGAATGCCATTTTTCTCAATATGTTGTTTGTGGTTCCTGTCCGCTCTCCCGAACCATTTTGATTAAACCTTTTTTGCATAGCTCTATATAATATATAAATTGCCAAAAGTCCGGCCAATAGTAGAACAATAGATATGATAACTGTAAACAATACGGGAATCACTTCATGATCTGTGCTCTCAGTGCTATCGAAGTGTTCGACCGCTATCTGAACGGGAGAGTGACCTGAGATATGATAGACATTGTTTGCCGGACTCAACGATTCGATATCATACTCAACAGCTGTAGCGCCGGCGCTATTCTTCATAATTACTTTGATTTTATAATTTTTATTAGTTTTTAAATCGTTGAGAACAGCGCTCTCTAACACAGAATTAATGAATAATAGATTCCATTGATTCGAATCAATTGATTTCCATTGAACGATGGGGTGGGATGTGAAGGGACAGCCGCCGTCCCTCCAAGTGTTCAGATTGAGCTTAACTGCAGTTGAATTGATTCGAGTTATAAACGTCTTGAGTGGCGGAGATATTGGTTCTCTTCCTAAGGTTCGGACGTTTAGGATATCTGAAGGACTGCTTTTGCCGAATGTGTTGACATTAATCACATATATCTGGTAGTGATTCCCGCACTGCAAGTGTTCGATTGCAAAGCTCTTGTTCTTATTGACCCCATCGTCAGTGATTATGTAATACTTCCACTCCTTGTTCTGACTACTCCTGAAGTACACCTCATGAGCTTTGATTGGCGCTAATTCTTCGCCTCTGAGTTGCCATTTAATGGTAACAGAACTACTGGTGACTGACAATAGTTCGACGATTGGAGATAACGGGTAATTAGAATTGGAATCTCTTTTGATTTTGAGTTCATAGACTATTGAGTCAAACCCGTGAATGTTTGACACAATACAGGAATAGTTTCCGGAGTCGTTGAAAGTTATGTTTGATATTCTTAGCGATCCATTCATTAGGGCTTGAATTCTTGGGTTTACAGCCATGCCTTCCGATTCTAATGTCCTTCCATTCACTTTCCATTCGGTATTTGGTGCCGGAGTTCCGACTGATCGACAAAAGAGTTCTATGTTTTCTCCAACTGTTCCTTCAATTTGATCGCTAAATGAGATAATTCTGGCGGAAACTGAAATTAGATTGAAATCAAAAACCAATTAAAGTATAATTAAGTGATAAGTTGTGCAATAAAAGTATACTTTTAGTAGCGATGATAACATTGACTATATTACTGGTAATGCCTTCGCCGACCTCAGTCCATGCGGTCACCCAAAAGCCATATTTCTTAGCTCTGATCAAATTACTAGTTTTGTGATGAGTTAGATGTGAAGGCACTGTAAAACTGTTCACTTCTTCTTCGTTCGCACTTTTCCTATATATTGTATACTTTCTTAAGACTCCATTCGGTTCTTTCGGTGCTTTCCAACTGACGACCACAGAGTCAGGACTTGATTGAAAAGCTTTGATGGCCTCGGGTTGAGAGGGCAGGTCTTCTTGTGTTTTACAGTTAATACTGGCCGACAAAGAGTTTCCAATTTGATTGAACGCGTTGATGGCTATCGAATAGTTGGTGTTCTTCTGTAAGCCATAGAGTGTTAACTTGTTCTGTTGAGCCGTTACTTCATTTTTCATAACATCCTTATTGTTGTCGGGTCTGTAGTAAACTCTATAGCCCTTCAAAATGCCGTTAATGTGTTCTTGTGGTAAGTTGTTCCATGAAATCGAGAGGCTTTGGGAGGAGAAGGACACACAACTCACACCAGTCGGTGCACTCGACGGTATGCTCTCAATAGTTCGGACACTCATCTCATCAGATCGAGGGCCGGCGCCAACACTATTGTACGCCTGGACTATGACTATCGCAGAATAAACAAAGAAATACTTCATTTGATTTGCGATTAAATGATTTAAACATAAGCGCAAAGCTTTCAATCAAAATATTATTGGATTTATGTTTGCGTTATAGGAATAGCCATTAGAATACCTGAATAGTGTGTATATGGTCTTAATCCGGGCAATATGAGTGAGAAGGCAGAGCCCAAATCCAAGTCCGGCTTTGTTTGAACCGTTTTGTAGATAAACGGATCGTTTGTATTGAGCGCTTTATATCCAATATAGAAGCCCTTGAGCTCACCATTGATATGGTGTTCTGGAGGGGAATGCCATTCGACTTTAATACTGGTCGCGTCGAGAGCTGTCAGTTGGACGCGAGTGGGCGGACCGGATGGCGATTCTTCTTCGGTAACAAAACTGAGTTCTTTCGAAGGATTGCTTTTTCCGACACTATTGACGGCAAACATAACAATCGTGTATTGGGTCGACGGGTGCAGACCTCTGAGCACAGTTGTCGTCGAATTGCCAAAAACTGTGATATTCTTTAAGTGAAAACTTTCTGATTCTGTGCTCAGGTATTGAATTATATATTCTTTGATTTCGTCGTTTCCATTATAAGGCCTTTTCCACAACAAGGCTATGGTTTGACTCGATTTCGAAGCTATACTAAGCTCTTGAGGCGGTTCTGGAGGTTCTTTGACTATAACATTAAATTTTTTGACGACTGGGCTCTTCAAATACGCATTAATAGCAATGCATTTGTAAATTCCGGAATTGTTTTGCAAAACTGATCGCACTTTTAGTATTGAAATAATTCCCTTTTCAGTCAATTCCTCTTTTATAATATACTCAGAATTGGACGAAATTTTATGACTATTGAAATTCCACTCAACAGTGATTGGATGGTCTCCTATGATATGAGCGACCAATTCCATTGAATGTCTTTGATGTACACTTATATTTGAATAATCTATTGATTCTTTGAATTTGGCCGGAATATGAACAAACAGTTTGGCTAAAGTGCTTAAACCGGAGCCAATGCCGTTGTTTGCTTGGCACAGGTACTGGGCCTCATCCATACTGTCCACATTCGATATTCTAGAATAGAGATGAACAAAATTCAAAATTAGCAAGCTAAGGTTCTACACACTAATTTAGTCTTTTTATCTTGTTAATATAGGGAGGAATACACAACAATCATTTTAAATTAATCACATTTTGTATTCCAAAGCTTGAAATCCAGACAAATATTCTTAACAACAATAAGTAATTACTAATAAATTGCTATAATTTGATTGATTTTTCTCTAAATTAATGTCATAAAACAACTAATGTATATATAATTATTTGCAAAATTAATTGAACGGAAATCAAAATTAATTTTCAATTAAATTCAAATTCAATTTGATTATAGGTTTGTATTATTTGATTGTGTTTTTGTTTTTATTATTGTGTGTTTATTTTTTTCTAAAACAATTATTATTTTAATTGTCTTATTTTTTGGTGTTTTAATTATGTTAAAATTAAATTTGATAAAATAGCCATTTAGACATCATATTAGTGTTTGCATTTTTAGATATCAATTTTTTGTTTGCATCTTATTATTTATCTATTTTCTCTATTCACTGTAATATTCTATATGAAAAGCAATCAAGTTTATTTGAAACGTATTGCATTGAAGTACTAAAAGTAAATCTCAATTCATCTTTTGCCAAATTAAATTCTAGAATTTCGAAATTATTTTACATTTAATTTTGTAAATATATTCCTAATTAATATATTATTGGAATATTAACTATTTAACTAAATTTATTTATTTACGTAAGTATTAGCAAAATTAAAGATTTACAAGATAAATAAATCTCTACTCGGTTCACAATTCCCCTTGCTATAATTTTTTCACAAAAGTGTCTGATAAAAATCACTTTATTTTGTAACTTGTGTTTCAATTTTGCTATTTTTCAATTTACCGTAATTTGTTCCATGTCAATTAGATCAATTCATTAAATTAATATAAAAAAATCAAAGTTTAAATCTAGTAATTAAAGTGATTAAATTTTTATTCCATTCTACGCCTAACCCCCTGGGGTCCCAACTAATGATCTACTGATAAATCTTTTTTTAATCTAAGAACTGCACAAAATTGGTTAATAATTTTGATTGACTTTTAATTGATTTTCAAATGTTTTCTATAATCGAAAAACCGATGAATGAACTGATTGGTAGAAAGAATCGAAAGAATCATTAATTAATTTCGGTCTGAATGTCCGAATGTGTGAATGTGTCTGAAAGTGTGTCCTTACTTAAGAGTTCCATTTTGGAAAACTTGATATTTAGGTCCACTTCTTATCAGGAGATACTGTTGATGGACTCCCTTTGTGTTCGACTCACTATTATATGTGTCGACCAGTCTTTTCCATGTAATCTGAACAATGGGAAAGCCATCAGCAGAGCAGTCGATTCGTACATTATTTCCTTCGACTGCATCACTATTTTTCGGTTCAATTATCCACTTCGGAGGCACTGATAATACAAATGATTAAACATTACTTTCTTTGAATCAATTCTACAAAATAATTCAATTCATATATTAATAAAATGTTTAAAATTTTAAGTTAAAGAAAAGATAAAATTTTAAAATTAATTTATATTCGGGCATAAAAAATATTTTTATGAGAAGACATAAAAAAAATTCAATTAAATATTGAGTTACTTTAGAAAATGCTGTCGAATGCTAAAAAATCTAACTGTGCTCCGGAAGACTATCTCATTCTGTATATGAAGCAGTTGAGTTTATTATGAAAGAATTGAAATGTTTAATTTTAGTTTGAAAAAATCTTTAGGCACTCGAATAGGACAAACAGTATTTAAATATTAAAATAAAATGAAAGATTTGTTGAGTTGAGTGAAAAAATTCTGTTTGCAATTGCATTAATTAAATCTGAAAAGTGTTTGCGTCTCAAACAAAACCAATTGAATTGCAGTGAACTTGAAATCTTATTAATTTAATTACATCAAACATTCAAACATCAGCTAATATGAAGAACACACACTAAACCTAATTAAATATAGATTCTGATGCTCTCTATTCAGAGTACAGTAATTACTGTAAAGTTTTTTCTCCAAAAGCAAAACATAAATTGAAAATAATATTCAAACATCTATTGGAATTGAAAAGATATTAATTAAACAAAAAAAAACTTAATTTTATTAATAGTATTGTTTAACTTGTTTGAAGTGCTGTCGCTATTTATTTAAAACAAATGATAGAATTGAAACACTGAGTGACTGCAGAACTGTAGCTCCGGATAAAGTTTTAAAATAACAAATTCCACTCAGGATTTACTGAATGATTGATAAGAATTATCGGTTGCTCTCTATATAAATTCTCTTTAGGATCTTTCCCATTGATATTCATTTATTTGTAAAAACATTTCGACAAAAAAATCACAACTTTTTAATATTAATCATATTTTGCGAATTTATATTAAATATATATTTTTGTTGTAAAATAAAATATTGTAGATATATAAATAAACGTTATAAGTTTTATATTGAATGTTTTAAAAATATATGAAAATATCCGCTAAAATATTTTTGGTTGAAAATCAAATTCTTTTCGTTTATTTGTATTCTATTCATTTAAGTGAAAAATAAATAAAAGTTTCAGTTCTTTGTAAAAAATAAACGAAAGTTAAAAATAACTGAAAAGTTTTGTTGACTTTAGACCGGAATCCATGAATTTCATCAAGTTTAGATTAAATTCTAATGCAAAACCCGGTTTATTATAAAAAATATTAGAAGACCTAACGATTGGCAAAATCTTTAATAACTAACGACTTTTAAGGCTTTTATTTATTTATCAAACTTTCACTCAATTCGTTTGATAGGAAAAAATCAATTTCACTGATCAAATGAAAAAATGACAAATAAAGAGACATTTTTTTCAAAATTTTTAATAATTTTGTAAAATTGTTGACGACTTACCATTGACTAAGAGATAGGAGCTATAGCTGACAGTCGCGGCTTCATTGGAAGCAATACAACTGAAATAAATTGACAGAAAAAAGAGTAATTTGTTATAATATGTTGTAATTAGGGAGAAATTGGGGTCAAATTATAGCGAAATGAGTTCGAAATAGGTATTAATTTTGAGATAATTGCTTCGAAAGCTTAACATCGAATCAACTTTTGGTTGAATTTATTTTATAAGTGTTTTATCGACTAATGTATTGTAATATTCAGTATATGATTAGCAAAAGAATTGGTGAATTCATCGTTTGACGGATCGGATGACAGTTTAAAACCTAAATAATAGCATTCGTTAAAAGCTTTAATCTTTACCTATAATTGCCGTTATGTAGGGCTGAGAGAGAAGCGATTGCAAGTGACAGCGAGAACCTGTCAACTTCCTGCACAGTTATGCCGTCCTCTCGATTGCCTTTTATTGGTATTCCGTCTTTAAAGAATATTATGCTAACGGGTTGATCACCCTGTGCAACATTGCAGTAAATTCTTGTCCTCATTCCAGCCTGCAATTTGTTATCGAAACTAAAGCCTTCGATGACAGGCGGCACTAATCAGATTCAAATTAATTATCTAATTATAAACTTTAATTTGAAATAAATATTTCGACAAAAGAGCAAACCTTTCACTCGCATTAGAAACGATTGCTTAACAACGTCTGTGTTTTTCTCACCAAAAGCAATACACGTATAGATGCCTACAATCCAATACATTCGTACATTTATATCATACCATTCCGTACATCCAAACACAGAGCAGACAGAGTAGAGTAGAGTGGAGTAGAAGGAATAGACAGTTCAGTATGACATCAATACAACAATACTAAGTGTTTTATGTTTACAACTAAACTCTTGTTTTCTAATTATAATTAAACGCTTAAAAAAGAGTATCGTTTAGTAGTTTAATGGTTTAATTACCGGAATCGCTTTTATCCAAATGAGATATCTCAAGAGTTCCGTTGCCGTGAACCCGGTGCCGATGATTAAGTGGAAGTTTTTTGTCGTCTAATATGAATATTAATATTGTTTAGAAAATAAATCTTATTATACGAACAAAAAAAGAGTTCGAAATCGCTTAGAATTTCAAATGAAAATATGTGAAACTTATAAATTGCATTAAACAATAATGATATCCCCTTTTCAAGCATTTCTTTAGGAAAAAATACCACAAATTAGAGTCAAATTTGACGTTTCATTTATTATTCGCCAAATTCTCACAGAATTGTATTTCTCATCTCATTTACAGACAGAGAAAACTTTGAACTGAAACTGAAAATAAAAGCAAATTCTGAATATGTGATACAAATTCTCTTTTTTATCCCTAAAAAGATAGAAAATTTAAGATTTATTTGGTTGACGACAAACTAAAATTCTCTTTTCAAATGCAATAATTAATTGGATAGCGTTTAGTGATATTAATAAAACAAATTATGTTTTGAAATAAATTGGTTTGACTCCAGAAGGAGAAGAGTTATAAAAAGATCTAAAGCAATGATTTAATGATATTTAAGTTTCTATTCATTAATTCAGATTAGAGTAAAGTTTTGTTTCGACTATTCGTATGTTTTGCTCTAATGTGCAACTATTTTGAGCGCAGATTCGTCTCAACGCTAGCATTGATCATAATTTATTGATCTTTGATTTGAACTTTTAGAACAACTACTTTTCGACACATATTTCTATGAATTCATTTTTTATGTTTAATTTACTCTTTTTAAAAGAGCCATTATTTTTTGTGTATTAAAAAAAGGAAATTTTCAATTTTTTTGTTGAAAAATATTTTTTCGACTCCGAACTGAAAGAGAAGAATCAATCAAAAATTATTAGAATTCCGAATTCATGTTCGTTTTGAGATCAGTTTTATGGCTTCTCCCGAACCGATCGATCAATTCAACAGCAGAACCGGACTTTTGAAATCATAAAATGAATTATTGGTGAAAGGAATGAAATTTATATAACTTTAAATCATTAGTTAGTTTAATATATTCAAGAATTCTGTTCTTCTTTTTCGCAAATCAATTGTGATTTCCTGAAGAAAATATTTATTAAAATATAAAATTAGGAAACCTTTATCTGCTCTCAAATTCAATGGAAATAACAGACAATTTCTTTGAAATGCATTATAACTTATAGTATATTATATTTCTGTTTATTTTGGATAATAAATCATTGAATAATATAAATATTCAGAATATAAATGCATTTATAAGTATTAGTGGTCTTTCTCTTCAGTTCGAGTTTTGAATCTTCAAATTTCACAATTCTTTTTGTGTCTAATATATTATAATTCTTTTTTAAGCTAAAAGTTTTTTTTGGCTGAATTGCTGTTTTTCCGATCAATAGTATTGAAAGTTTTGACCAAATTTTTTCTATGGTCCATAGAAATTGAGCGATAGTTTATTTAATTAAATAGAGTTATGAGCTTGTAGAAAGATCATATTTTGAATGCAATTTACTTGTGAGAAATAATTTTAGCGCTAAACAAATTTATCAAAATTTTGGCTTAACTTTCTATATGAGTATAAAAAAGAGTAAATGAAGAAAATGTGAAATATTGTGCAAACCTTTGTGCCATTCAATGAGTTTGGGTTGGTCACCGACGACAGGACAGGTAAGGGCAATGTCATTGATTGCAGTGAAGTTCCTGTTAGGCATTGGTCTTATTTTTGTTGGACCACTGACTCTGATTTGGGCCGAATGTCGACTCATTCCGGCTTTGTTTTTGACGACACATTCATAGCTTCCGCCATCGAATTGTGAGGAAATGGTTATATTGAGATAACTAACGATTATGTTTCGGTCGACAATGTATTCGTCCCACTATTATGTAATTATAATTAATTAAATCTTTGATAATATGCTTTTCTTCGATCAATAGCTACCAAAGCCTTGTGCAGAGTATATGCCTCTTGTTTTCTAATGTCGAGTTCAGAGCCATCGAGAAACCATGTAATCATTGGAATTGGATGACCTGTTCCGACACACTTCAGTGATATCTTATCGTTGATTCGAACGCTTTGGTCGTCAAACTGTGCGATGAAATGCGGGGGAAGACCTATAGGGAAGTGGTAGAAGTAGTAGAAGTAGTAGAAGTGGTGGAAGTGGACAAGTGGTAAGTAATGAGCTTTAAATAACATTTACTGCATCTATACCGTCAAGAATTAATTGAGTGCTATCTATAGCTGAGTCTCCGCCGGAATTCAGAGCCAAACACTGCCAAATGCCTAACATATAGAACACAATCAAATGATAGTCTATTTTGTTATTTCAAAATTTAATTCCTTCGCTAAGCTATCAATTGCTAACATATAATGGCAATCAATGTTAAGATTGCAGTAATGTTAGCAATAATTTATTATAGAATAATAGCTAGAGTTGGAACTGGAACTGGAGTTGGAGTGCGTCATACAAACCCTGATCGCTGTTCGCGACGGCATTAATAACGAGAATTGATTGGCCGGAAAGGAATTCCATATTATACGACGGCTGGTCTGGGGAAATGGCCAGACCGTTGTGCAACCATATCGTTTTGCTGACAGGATGGCCGTAAAGCGAACAATTGATTTCGACTCTTTCGCCCACTTCCACCACTAACTTCTTCGGTTCTATATTGACATTCAGTTTTGCGAATGTTTTCACTTCGGTCTCACATTTTGCTTCACCGATACTATTAGTGGCGACACAAATGTATTTATTCGCGTCTATTAGTCGCACATTCCTCATAATTAAAGACCCGCTTCTGTATTCATATCTTTGATGACTAGTTAATGGATGCGAAGTTCCATCAGTTTTCACCACTTTATGCCAACTGTTCACCGATTATACAAAATATACTGTATTTTTAACCTTTTATTTTATATATTACTTTGGTCTATTTATGTTTTTAAATCAATGGCCAAGCTATATTTTACAAAAAGCAACCAAAAAAAGCAAAAGCAAAAATTAAAACTAAAGAAAAATTTGACAAAATTATTTTCCAAAATTTGTCAAATAAGTATTATAATATTTTAAACTTTATTTGGTTTACAGCAACAATATTTTAGGTTGTTGGGGGAGTACTTTTCCCTTCGCCTAGTTATGCTCTAATCTACATTGAATTCGGTGATAATATAGTAATTTAGTCTAAGTTTTAATTTAAGTTAGCTCAAATTTAAATCTACATTAATACGCGTAATTATATCTATAAAGTATTAAATATAAATTCAATTTAATTAAAAAATAACAAAAAGTTTTAATAAAAAAATCTAAAGAAAGTATTGGAAAATAGAGTTTGGGGTAACTCTATAATAGATGTTTATTGTGTAAATAGGAGCAGTTGAAGCGAATAAATTTCTAAAACTCGTAAAATCTATGAACTAAAACAGTTGTTCACTTCATTCACTTCATTTGTGTCTAGCGTTTGATTACTGGTTTCGGTATGAAATTGACAGCAACTAAAATGAAACTCTTGTTTCGTGCTTCCAGTCCGACATTTACGTCTAATTGATTTATTATTGCAAACGCTAACCATTTGGCGATAGCACACCACTAACCTGTATGTCGGCGCTGGCTTGGCCTGTGCAGCACATGGCAGTTCCACAAAATCAGAGCCTTCCTCTACCACTATAATGGATCGACAATCTATTATTCGCGGAGTTATGCTATTTGATGGATCTGTGGTGAGAGGATATGCAATGTCAGGAATATGTTTAATACGTTTTACGCTATATTATGTCCAGTTTGTTCTACAGCCTCTATGCAACCAACTGACCAACAAACTAGCCAGCTACTCTCTATATGCTATAACAGTACAAACTAGTCTAAGAGTACAAAGTGGATGTGCTTTGCTTTGATTCCAATCCAAGACGTGATTCCCTTAATCTGACTTCAGTTTAACTGAACTGAACTGAACTGAAGGAAAGAGCAAAAGTAAGAAAACGAACAGAACTACAGACCTGAGACAATGATAGAGCCCTGAGAGCTAAGCTTTGTTTGGTTGTTGACCAGATTTCTTATCTTACAGCGATATCCAGTGTACGAGTGATGGTCTGTTTCGGTCGAATCCCTGATGTGGAGTTCACCGCTTGGAAAGACACTATACTTTTCACCTAAAGTTTGTTAGAATGCGGTAAAAGTGATCATTAATTTCTATCAGAGACTAATCCGAGGATCTAAACAAACACTGAGTCTAATAAGTCTGGTAAGCGGGGAAAGAGGGAAGGGGAAAGAATGGTCAAGCTAATAATGTGAACATACCATGACCCACTATCTCGTAGGCAGAATTTTTAATCCAAGAAATGACGGACACATAAGGCTTAATATATTCAGGAATATGACATTTGAGAACTGCAGTACAGCCGCGAATCACATACTCGTCAAACACCGATATCTCGTAGTATTGAGATATAGCTTAATGTGAATTAAGAAAAACATAATTTAATAAACTATTTGATAGTGTATTCGCATTAATATCGCAGAACATAAATATTTATGGATTGCAATAAAATATTGACTAAAAAAGTAATAAAATGATACAATTTATGATTTATAGTTAGGCATCAAATTTTGTTCGAAGTTTATGCGATACTACTCTTACAGATGATTCATATTAGAGAAGAACTTGTGTAGAATTGGTGGCAAAATATTATATAATTCTGACAAATATTCTTATGCTTTATAACTCATGTAACTCGATATCAACGATCATTATTTTGTTGTCAAGCCGTCAAACCATTGACTGTTAAGTCATTTACAACTTATTACTATTTGAAAGCAAAAATGTAAACCAATTTTTGTTTTCAATAAACAGTTAAACTCAACTAAAAAATTGTTTATTTGCAATCAGTTTATTCGAATGGGAATTCAATTTATTCTTTGGTTAACTATTCTGAACCTCAACTTCAGAAAGAAATGTGGGATTTCTCTACTTATTGCTAGACTGGCTCTAGTATTAGGCATTAGAAAGCACTGGTAGTAGCAGTACTTCCAGTGATATTGGCAAAGAAGTACAGTATTGCCATTCGATGCATCGTTACAATTGGTCTCTCTTTGTTTTGATCATTGTTTGCATCGTCTGTCTCTCAGCCCTCTCACAAGGCACTGGCATAAGGCACTGGTACGCCAGAAGAAGCTTTTAGTAGTGTTTGTTTGAAAGGCCACATAAATATATAGATTGTATGGCATTGGGAATAAAGTGTTGTGTTTGTACTCAGGCCTTCTCTACTCTTTTCTTCTTTTCTCTACACTACTCTTCCCTATCTTTCTAACTCTTCTCTTGTTGTGTATATGTGTGCAAATCATAGACATAGACTAAACCGCATTTATTTAGAACAACTCTGGCCTCCAATTGAATATATCATTGTTAAACATTCGGAGCACATCATCACATCATCGCATCATATCCTGGTTTTGCTTTTGTTATATTTTCTATTGTAATAACACTATAATTTACAACTCTATCAAACATTTTCTTTATCTAATGTCGATCAGCCTTTTGAAGAGTTGGACGGATTTAATGAATGTTAAATGTTTTTGAGGTTATAATATGGCTTAAGTTAAGCTTATTCTCAAAGAATTGATAAAAGGAGAGAAGAGCGGATGAGAAGACTTGGTTACTCTGCTATTCATTGAGTTTTGTGGATAACTTAACGATAAGTTTTGTTTATAAGTAGAGCATAAGCGCAATAATAACACAATTCTCTGCTTCTCATTCACAGTTTCATCAAATTCTTAACCACAGAGTCTAACAGAGATGTGCCGTAGAGTACATACAGAGTATAGAGAAGTAGAGAGCATTGAGAGCATTGGGAGCATACAGTAGAATGAAGTCTAGATGCAGTTGACAGTACAGTGCTCGAGCACTACTTCGTGCACTCTTTCGCTCTTATTAGAAATGTCTTGTTATTATGCAAATCATGAATATCTGGAGAAAACTTCAAACTTTCAAAATTCAATTGAAAGGCAAATGAAAAGCGCGAGAGAGTTAGATATACATCAAATCTTGTTGAGCGCCCACAACCTTAACTCGGCTTTTGTTTTCTGTTGGCATTAAGTGATTGTATGAAAAATTTACAGAATATGAAGACAGAAAACCAAAATAAAAATCAATGTTTCACTCAAAATATAGACTGTTTTTTCATAAATAGTCTTTCGAACAAAAAATATATCAACACTTTGTTATTTGAAAAGAAAACTTTTCAATTGATGCCAACTATTCTGTAATTAATTAATTCAGATTAAATAAGTTAATCATTTCATAGACATAATATTTATTGAACCAAAAGTTTCTATCGATTTAGACAAAGGATGGTTAAGATTATGATGAAAAGGTGGCACAAAATGCACAAGATAATAATTTAGTTTTATTATCATTTAATGGAAATCGAGTAACATCTGCTCTGCAGTACTCTTTACTTAAATGATATGAATTCCTCATCCGAACAATATATAGATCTGAAACAATTCTCAAATTTAATTTAAAGCCATAAAAATAAGAGATTTTTTGCTTTTATTGGGAAGTTATTGTAGCAATAATTAAAATTAAAAAACAAAATATTTGTGCATTTATTTTGATTGCTAGAAAGGAATAGTATGTTTTGGCCATAATATCTGTCCGCTCAACCACACTCACTAACATTTAATAGTTTAAGCTTCACTTTTTAGTGATAAAGGCCCAGCAGATAAACATCTTTCACTTCGTGAATGTGATCATTAGTGATATTTTTCTCTTAACGGTTCGTCTATTCTATGTTTTCGGTCGGTTAGATAAGACGTTGGCAATGGAGGCGAATGGAGGCGAGTGGAGACGAGTGTTGGCCTACCAGTGCTACCAGTGCTGCAGCACAGGCTCTAATATACAGAAAACTGCACTGACTTAGAGCTAGAGTCGGCATTTGATTCTAAGCTAACGACGCAAAAGTTGATTCAGTGATTCATCAAAATTAGTAGAGATTCGCTTAATTGCAAAGTCAGTCAATTCATTAAAACTACTTTCACTCAACAAATAGTGAAACGAAATAAAATTTTTTCCGTAATTATTAATAAAAATGTTTGTCATACCGGCCCTCACTCTTTGGAGTTCACTCATCTCAGTTCCAATGCTATTCTTTGCCACACAATATGTGGTAATACTGTGAATGTCCTGACGATAGGCAGAGGACGGGAACGGCTTAATCACCAGCGAACCGTTGGCCAGTGGTTCCAGAAGTTCGGCTATTCTTTCTGCAACTCTTCCAAACAATGAGTTTATTTTCAGTGCATACGGATCTGAACAGAAATATATATTTTAAAACTTTAATTAACTCAACAATTTAGATTATTTCAATTATACCAATTATCATCCATTGAATTTCGTCGAAATTTCCTAAACATAAAAATTTGTTTAATTGCTATTTATTCGGAATTCGGATATTTAGGTTTTATAAGTAATTTCATTTATTTAGATTAAAACCTTAGCAGAAGTTTGTGTTCAAATATACTTTAAGTAATGTTTTATAATTTGTATTTGTATTTAATTTGGTTTTTGCTTTTAAATAAACTCAAGTCTCGGTGCACTAAAAAAATTAATTCTTAAATAAATGAAAACTATAGCAAATGTATTCGTCTTTTGATCTGAAGAATTGAATGCTTGGATTAAATTTGAATAAAAATAGAATATATATTGTGTTTCAAATCCCTTTTGATTTGTTGCGTTAATTTTTTGAACAAATGAATAAAATTTCAATTCATTTTAATTTTGAGAAAATGTGAATAAAATGAAAAATTTGTTGAAATATTTGGATATTATCTTATTTTTATTTAACTTTTCTCTTTTTAAATTCAATAAATTATTATTAAAATATAATTCTATTATTATTATTATTAAAATTTTATTCTACAAAAGATGCGAAAAATATGAATCCAAAGTGAAAATAAGTGAACTTCGAATCGAGTTATTATGAGAAAAAGAGTAGAATTTAATGGTCAGACATATACATGAATCCAAGTATTGCTGCTATTGTTGTCACAAATAGTGGTTCACATTCTCTGCCACAAGAGATGAGACGATAGTTAGCAAAAGGAAGTAAAGAAATTGTTGCAGAACTCAGTTTTACAATCCTTTATAAATTATTGTTAGCTTTATATTGAAGAGTCTGTTAGTACTGAATCCAAATTTATTGCAATCATTTAATTTAATAAGTTTTGAAATTTACTCTAGACTTGAATTATAGTTATTGTCTATAAAAGCTATTTAATTAAATTATAAATGAATTGTTGAAACTATTGTTATCTTTCGTCAGTGTCTTCACGTAATTATCTTCAATTCAAATAATTTTTAATTTAAAATAAATTTATTATATTATTTAAAATTAAACAAAAAGAAAAGACAAATATTTCAATTGCAATATTTATTCTTTAAATTATTATTTTAAAAATTCTATTGTATTAATATAATACAATAAGTTTGTCATTATATCTGATATTATTTTTATTTGTTTTGTTTAATGGGTTTATTTTAATCAATATTTTTCAGCTTTACAGTCATTTTTCAACATTTGGATAAATTATTGATTTAAAGCAAATAAATAATTCATTTAAAAATAATAAATTTTAAATTAATTCATTGAATGGATTCCATTTGGAATAGTTGGCAAACAGAGAACAAAATAAATTATCAAATATTAAACCAAATGAATGAATAGCTTCATATAAGAGACATAAAGAGAATTGGAATCGAAAGCAATTAACTTTTGTAAACATAAGTTGTATTGAATTAATTATCCGAAGAACCGCCATAACCGACATTAATAGTCGTATGGACTCTGTGACCCCAATCACATTTACTTT
>JAQFXP010001430.1:0-19361 GCA_034693685.1 Belba bartosi
TTTAACTCAAATAATAAGCCCTTTATACTAAAACCTGTTTTGAGACATAACGTTCTAATGCATTCCCAACGTCAATTTTAATTTGATTTTAAACTAAAAACTATAGAAAAGGGAAAATATTTTTCCCCAAAAAAAAATCTTTATATCAAATGTCAATAAATTATTTAATTATTTATTTGACGAAAAAAAAGTTTACTTTTCTATAAAGAAAATACGTTTAGAGAGGAAACTATTTTTTGAATTAAAAGTTTTATTTAATTTTGTATTTATCTAATATTCATAAGTTTTTAATTAAATGCATTTAATTTTAAAGTAAATTAAAAACTTTTTCACACTTTTAGTTGTAATGAAACTAATAATTAAAATCATATTTTAGCCACAAATCAATGGTTTGTACCCCAAGTCAAGGGAGATATACCCCCGGGTTGTGCCGCCTATGGGTTTGTGTGCGATGGCACCCGACTGCTGGTCTTCGGGGGAATGGTTGAGTACGGGAAGTACTCGAATGAGTTGTTTGAACTACAGGCTAGTCGTTGGGAATGGAAACGACTTAAGCCCCGGCCGCCCAAGACTGGCTCCAACTATCCCTGTCCTCGATTGGGGCACTCGTTCACATTGATCGGTAATCGGGTTTTCCTGTTCGGCGGTTTGGCCAACGATAGCGATGACCCGAAAAACAATATTCCCCGGTTTGGCTCAATTTGTTGTCAATTCGATTGATATAATTATCGAAAATTGTAATGTTTTGCCATTCCGTCACTGCACAGGTATCTGAACGATCTATTTGTGCTGGAAATGCGTCCCTATTCTAATGTAATGCAATGGGAACTGCCGTCGACTTTCGGCACACCTCCCCCTCCCCGCGAATCTCATACAGCCGTCGCTTATGTGAGTCCCGACGGCAAGAATTCAAAGCTTATAATATACGGAGGAATGAGTGGATGCCGTTTGGGTGACCTCTGGCTCCTCGACATTGACTCAATGACGTGGACTAAGCCTTTAGTTAACGGTATTTGTATTGAAATTAGCAATTAATACATTGAATACTAAATTGATTGAATGGTTGTGTGACTGCACAGGCATTCCACCCCTCCCTCGGTCTCTCCACTCGGCGACACTCATCAACAACTGGATGTATGTCTTCGGTGGTTGGGTTCCATTGGTTTGTGAAAACGACGCCAAAACGGGCGGTAGTGTACAGGAAAAGGAGTGGAAGTGTACCAACACTTTGGCTGCTCTCAACTTAGAGACCATGACCTGGGAGTTCATCACTAATGAGTCATTTGACGACTCAGTGCCGCGCGCCAGAGCCGGTCACTGTTCGGTTGCCATAAGCACTCGCCTGTATGTGTGGTCGGGTCGGGACGGGTATAGGAAGGCCTGGAATAATCAGGTTTGTTGTAAAGACTTATGGTATTTGGAAACTGAAAAACCACCGGCGCCTACAAGAGTACAACTGGTGAGAGCGGCGACCAATACACTCGAGATATGTTGGGGCGCAGTGGCCACTGCCGACTACTACATACTCCAGATTCAGAAGTACGACATACCTCCCAACCAACAAACCCAATCACCCCACGGCGCTCATCCACCGGGTATTCCATTGGCCAAAACTCCATTAGCAATTACACCACCGGCCACTCCTCCTATTGCATCGCCTAAAGCTGTTCCACAGCCCAAGCCTTTGGTCAGTCAAACAATTTGAACGATTATATAGTTTTATAACTGTTTTGTTGAACTCTTACAGCCGACCCCTCCCGTTGTCACACCTCATCCGACACCAATATCGATAACCAATGCACCGACCGGTCAATTGTCAGGTATGGCTGCACTGGCAGCGGCCGCTGCGGCCACTCAGAAAATGGCGACTCCAACAGCGCAACCGATTGCGACTCCGCCGTCGACTCCATTACCCCAAACATCAGTTCGTGTTCTAACGCCTCAACAGTTGATCCAAACGACTGGCGGACAGAACATCAAATTAGCGACGACTACAACGCCCGGACAACAGGCCATAAGACTTATAACTTCTGGACAGACATCGGTCGGAACCAAACAGATAATTGTGCAAAAGGCCGGACAGGCGGGTGCCGGTCAGCCACAACTTATGACTTTGGTTAAGACAGCGCAAGGATTAACACTCGCACCGGCGGGTACTAAAGGTATACCTTCGGGACAAGTGGTGAAACTGGTGGCCACACAAACCGGACAAAAGTCGGGAACTCCTACTATAATACAGGCCTCACAGTCGCAGCAATTTTTCCAAATCGCGAATTCAATGACTAATATGACTGGCGGTCATATAGTGACCACTTCTGGCGGACAGACTGTATTCACAACTGTTCTAAAGACTGTTCCGAGCGGTAGCGCTACGATTGCCAAACCCCACACTACTGGAGCTATTGCTTCAGGTATTGATTGAATACATTTTGAAATTATTGAAGTTTTTATTCAAATCTATTAAATGTTTTGAAATTCAGTGCAAACAACAGACAGTTCTCCAAAAACAGTAATGATATCAACGCCCAAATTGGGCACAACTCAGGCCACGCCCGCAAAGATTGTTACCGGCCCTCAAGGCGTCAAAATGATTGTCGTTCAGACACCACAACAGGCCGGCTCAGGTCAACAAACACAGACTGTCATACTTGGAGGACAAGGCCAACAACAAACTGGCCAACCATTCACTCTGCAGTTGCCGTCTTCACTATTACAGTCGGCCACTGGAACTGGTATTTAGTTTTACTCATTATTTCATATAATTTGATAATATTTTTATTTTAATGATAATATCATTATGATATCTAAAAAGTCGAAAAACTTTTAGTTTTCTTAAAACGCAATAATTTTTTCGTATTAATCGATTAGTACTTATCTAAAGGCTTTGAAAATATTTTTGCAACGAATAGACACTTTACAAATCAAAAGCAATTTTTTCG
This sequence comes from Belba bartosi, assembly GCA_034693685.1. Classification (NCBI taxonomy): domain Eukaryota; kingdom Metazoa; phylum Arthropoda; class Arachnida; order Sarcoptiformes; family Damaeidae; genus Belba; species Belba bartosi. Next base: position 2,940 of record JAQFXP010001430.1, read on the forward strand.
ATTATATCTTTACTTTTATTATTAGAATCGACAAAAATAATTAACTTTCACACGAGTGCAGCCAAAGTAGTGCATTAAGTCTGCGTTTTTTAATCACATAATCTAATCAATTATTGACTTTTTGTGTCTTTCAAACCGACAAAATGTTTATAAGTGGCGATAAAGTAGAGAAATATAACAATAATTGTTAAGTAATTAAATCAAAACTAAGTTTTGTTGAATAATTAGGCGGAACTAAAACGATAACAATCCCGGCGTCGGCACTCAAATCAGGAATTGCTGGCGGAGGCGCCCAAAGGATAGTGTTAGCCCCGGGCACTACACTGCCGGCCGGAGTTCGTATTCTACAGGCAGGCACTGGCACTGCCACTACTGCTGGCGGTCAACGAGTAGTCTTCCTCTCGTCAGCGCCCGGAACGACACCGACGGCTACCATAATAACAAAGCCGGCCTCAACTCTGCCGATCGCCACCACTACTACAGTTGTCAAACCAGAGCCGACTACACCTAAAAAGATCCCACAATTAGACGGCGCGGACGACGAACCAGAAGCCGATACATCGCAGCCGACTATTTCCGAAAATAAAAAAGTGGTTTCAAAGCCTTCCAAAAGTACTCTCGAATCTGCACTATTAGGTCAGGGAAGCGGTACTCCATCTGCGTCTAGTGGTAACACAGATTGTGTTTAAATTATAAATAAGTTTTGTTTGAAATGTTTTTTAAACCTCTCTCTCTATATAGGTCTAAAAGTGGAAATGCCGGGGGCGGCCCCACCTCTACAGATGCTGTCCGATGACCCGGACCCGCCATCGGCCGTAAAGCTAGAGTCGAATGCAGACTCAGACCCATTGGCGACTCTGGCCTCAGCCGCCATCACCGCCGCCACCAATGGTGTACAACAACTAACGACTCCTCTGAAGCCATTGGTCGTCAAACAGCCCCTGAAGAACAAGAACCAGTGGTTTGATGTGACGGTCTTGAAGACCAATCAGTGCACAGTTCAGAACTTTTTGGTCGCACCGGAAGGCATTGAGAAGCGCGACCCGGAGGCAGACTTCGACTCGAACTCAATTCCAAACTTCAATAACTTTGCAAAAGTGGAACTGGAGCCTGGCACGGCATACAAACTGAGGGTTGCGGCCGTCAATGCATGCGGTCGCGGGTCATGGAGTGAGATATCGGCATTCAAGACATGTCTGCCGGGCTATCCGGGCGCCCCGTCTGCTATCAAAATAACAAAGGTTTGCATTCAATGGTCACTCAAATCCAGATCTAATCCGAATTTTTGCCGATTAGAGCGCCGAAGGGGCGCACCTGTCGTGGGAAGCGCCACAGTTTACTTCGGGTGAAATAACCGAATATTCAGTGTATTTGGCGGTAAAGTCGGCGACAACTGGTGGCGGACAGCAAACGGTGACTTCAAACCCAAACCAATTGGCGTTTGTTAGGGTCTACTGCGGCCGACAGGCCTCGTGTACGGTCGGGAACATTCATTTGGCGACCGCTCACATCGACACCACTACCAAACCGGCCATTATTTTCCGAATAGCGGCCCGAAATGAAAAGGGTTACGGCCCGGCCACTCAAGTCAGGTGGTTGCAGGACACGGCCAACGCCACACCCGCCGCCAAACCCGGACCTAAAAGAGCTTCGACTGCGTCGGCGAACGAACAGTGAGTCTCCGAAAGAATTTAATTAATTGTTTCAAAAACTAATCAATTCTTAAATCAAACCTTACTTTTAGTGCCACTAATCCGAAGAGAACTAAAGCGGACGCACAATAAGAGGCATTTCATATGAATTTTAACTTTACATCAAAAACATCGCTATTATTGTTGAATCAAACTTTTCATCCGTTTATACTTCTCTTTTCAGTTACTATACATTTGTTTTTTTTCACTTCAATTACATAATCGTAAATATTTTTCATTCAAAAATTTGTTTCGTTTGTTTGCTTTTGCTTTAATTATTGTCCCATTTATTTCGAAAGTTTAGCTAAACTTTACTTTTTTTCGCCTCATCTTTCATCCAAAAACAAACTATAATTAAATATATATTTCATTTATCCTCAAAACGTAATTGTCATTAAATTTTTTAATTGGCCTTAAATTAAATCCAAACAAAACTGTCTGATTGTATTCAAAAGCTGATTATTAGTTGAAAACAAGAATAAAATTATTTGAATTTATTTTATTTCAAATCCAAAATCACAATTCGATTATTTATTTTCAATTAATGCCTGAATTGAATCGCTTGACAGTTGACAGACAGACAGCGATTGTATTCCTAATTCTATAGATTAGTAAAACTTTGATTTGAAGATACCTTTAATCCGAAGGCCTTTGAGAAACAAATTCTTTGTTAGCTTTTGAATCGGAGCTACTTTTAACTGAATTTCTTGTCTTTTCTCTCATTTCAATCAATTTGTTCTCCAATTTATTTCACATAAAAAACGAATAAATTTGACATTAATTTAAAAATTTAATTTAATTCAGAATTGATTTTTTTATATAAAAAATTATTATAAATTATATTTTAAACATAATTTAAAGACTGTTTGAGTCAATGAATACTTATTAGAATTTTATCATAAAATACAAAAAAAAATCGAAAGAATAGCTGCGTTTTTACAGATGAAGTGTTAATTAATTTTTATAATAATTAAACAGTTTTTATAGACATTCAAAGACATTAATAGCATTAATAGAAGTAATAAAATAAGTCTCAAATTTGTTTAAAGATTAAAAAGTCAATAGAATATGGTTTTAATTTTAAAAAACATTTAAATAACAATTTGGTGACAAAAAACTGTATATAAAGTCCTTAACAACAGTGCAAAAGAGTGATAGACTGAGAGATAATTGGGTTTTCTTGAGTCGAACTCTTAGTTCAATGAAATGGAAAATAAATAACGATTTTTGAGTGAAAATTCTACACAATATATGAATTGAGTCTATGATTTACTAATTAATGTAATAATCATTTAATTAATTTATTTATATAACTATCGGTTCGCGAAATAATCGATAAAATTATTCAAAAGTTTTAATAATTTGTAGAAATATTTCATAATTTTGTTTGTATTCGAAACTATTTGTGCGATCAATGGCATCAAAACGACTCAATTGACAAATGTCTGCATTGGAGGCATATTCGGCGCCCAATTACCTGTAGTGACGTAATTGCGCCTCAATTTGAGTTTGACTGCCGGTCCGCTCTGACTGATGGCGTTGACCGCATCCGAGTGCGTCAGTCCTACAGTCGAATAGCTATTGATTTCGATTATTTCGTCGCCGATATTGAGCAGTGAAAAGGCCGGCCCGTCGGGTGCTATTCGAAGTATGAAAAGAGGCATTCCGTTGAATTCGGCGCCGCCTCTAATAGAAAAGCCAAACCCTTTTGGGCCCCGAATTAGTTCAACAGTATAACAATCCGCAGGAATTATCCGCAAATGAAGTGTTTCACCTGTTTTGGGTCAATACAAATACAATACAAATACAAAACAATCATTAGTTTTAGTAATAATAATAATAATATAATCGAATCAATGGATTCAATACCGGATTCTTTAATCATATTAACGATTTCGGGATGAGTTAGAGAAGTGATATCAATGCCATTGACGGCAATAATTCTGTCCCTAATGTGCAACCTCTGACACCTGTGTGCAGGACTGCCTTCAATGATGCGACCGATGAGAGCGCAGTCACCACACGATATGATGACAAACCCGAATCCCTCCGAGTCTTCTCGAAATAGCGTTACGTCATATGTGTCTGAATTACGTTTACGTCTGACCAGAATCGCAACCATTGGCCCGGTTTGGGACATGAGTTGCACCACTTCCTGATGACTGGCGCCCATTACGTTCCTATCGTTTATGGATATGATTTCGTCTCCGGCCTTAAGCACACCGTCCCTATGAGCCACTCCTCCGATCACTATTGAACCAATAGCTACATTACGGCCCTCTTCAGCGCCGCCAACGATCCGAAACCCAAAGCCCGACTCCGCCCGCGTTAGCGATGCTCTGAAGTACTCGTAATCCTCTTCAGCAGTGGTCGAAGTGGTTACGTCTGAGTTGGTCATTGAGGGCTGGAGGGGTGGTGTCTCGAGGGGTAGGTTAGATGAGAGTAAGGGTGATGTGAGGGCTGGCAGTAATGGCGCCGATTGGGACTTAATGTTGTTCTGTTGCGGAAGAAAACCGTCGATTGGATACGAATTACTATTTGGTATATATTGAGACATATAATGGTCGGACACGTAGTCATTGTTCGACATTCTGCCCATCATTTCCGCATTAGGAGTCCTACAGTTTCGCACCGGAAGTAAGTAATTATCATTCGATTCCCAATTGTTTTGTAAAACAATTGGAGTCTTCGATCGGAATCTCTTTTTGCGTTTAACCATAAGAACCGCCGACTCATCGATCGGACAGAGTTTGAGAGCGTCGACCACTTCCAGGTGAGACATATCGGATAAGTCGCACCCATTGATCGACATAAGAATGTCGCCCTGTCTTAGAGCACCGCAACGATCGATGTCTAATATCTTCTTAACCTTTTGGCCCGAATGTGCGTCACTTATTGTAAACCCAAAGCCTGTTATCAATGCAAAACAATTACTTAATAAGAGATAACTTTAAATACATTATAATCACAATTAGAATCAATGAATAAACAAAAAACAAAACTAAACACAAATCTGAAAATAATTTCATATCAAAAGCAATTGCGACACAAAAATAGAAGCAAATGTCATTAAATTGAGCCAAACCTTGATTTCCTTTAGTTAGTGTAACGCTTAAAATATCGATTTCTTCGTCGTTGAGGTCAGGGGGCAATTGGTATCCCCGGGCGAACGTCAGCTTGATCCTGTCCCCCACTGTGAATGTAGCGAACAGTCGCGCGATGTCTGAGTGCTGCAGACCGGCCACTGAGACACCCGATACTGACACCAATACATCGCCCGGTTGTATGACACCAGAAGAATATGCGGGTCCGCCAGGAATTATACTCTTCACTACTACTAGGCCTATGAAATGTAAAAATAAGAATAAATTTAATTAAATATTATTTCATAAAATAAAACGCTTCAAACAATTCCAAAACAATGAAGTTTTATCTCAAAATCAATACATTGTCTGTTTTGTGCTATCAGTGCACATTACCAGTGCTTTAAATTAGAATCGATTGATTCCGGAAACTCTCGAACATATTCTGGTTTAAAGTTCTTGTTTTGAGAAAAAATCAATTCAAACATAAACTGAATAACCATTGGTTTGGAAAATAAATTGTTCAGAAATTTTCAAACTTCGTGTTTGAATTTCGAACTACTTTTTCCGAAAGTGTATTAAATTTCAAAACACATCCAAAAAAAAAATCTTATTTTAAAACTCAATTCATAAATAACTAATAATTAATATAAAGTATTTTCAATTAAAATTCTCTTCAAATCGAATTCCAGTCAACCGTTAACTCAATTGAAACCAATTTTAGAGAATCTTTCTTCTGCTTCAGAAGATTTATTGTCTCACTTCCGATGACTATAAATATAAAATTTTGATAACAATTCGGTTTTAGGCGTTTCAATAAAATCCTTATTCGTCTGAATTTAAAGCCAATAAATTGATACATATTTTGAGAAAATGTATAACTTTAGAGATAGAAACAAAACGGGGGAAAAGATAAACCCAAACTCATTCTTATATTAATGTAAAATAATCACATTTTCGACAAAAATAGTATTTTTGCAATAAAAACGCCAATTCCAGACTTAATAGTTCCTGAGATAAAATCTATAACATTCCCACCACTTGCCCTCCCCCTTAATATTAGCTAAAAAAGTAATTTAAAATTTAGAGACTATTAAACTCTATTTATATATTATATAATTCAAAGTTAACTAATCTAACAATCGAGACTAAAACACAACAAATTAAGTGTCGATTCGAATTCAAATCGCGAATAATCTATTGATTTAAAGCGAAAAAAATCAACTTTTCTCAGCATTTAATCGCTTAAACCTGAAATATATTCTTACATTAATTTACCAAATCATTAATCATTGAGAAGATTGAGCTTCTGTTCCGATCTAATCCTCAAAAGCAAATTAAATACATTTGAAATCTATTATAAAAATTATAGTTTTATAAAGTTTTAAAATTATAAGAAAAACGATTTGCTGTTAAAAACAAAGTGAGTTAAAGAAGGAGTTAATGGCGAAATACAAATTACAGTTTTCAATATTTGAATTAATAGTTTTAAAATTCAAATTTTTAATATTAGAAACACATTTTCCAAAATATTATACAAAATGTTTGAATCAATTGAGAATATTTTGACTACAAATGTTCGAATCATTAAGTTTGGAAAAATGACTTAATTTCTGGTAAAAGGGTTTTGAGATAAAACAAAACAAAACAAAATCGAAATAAAAATTAATGCTAAGGCAGAGAGAGTTAACTTAAAACTTAATTATTATTCAAATCAAATATAGAGTAACGTTATCTCTCTTTCGACTTTGAATTACTATTCCAGTAATTATAACTAAACCACAAAATGTTCAAATCTTCTCCTAAGCAATAGTTTGCATCAGTTGAAACCAGGGAATGGTAGCCCGGGTAACCCCCTTCTCTCCAACAAACTACTTTAAGAATATGACCAAATTGTAATAAAAAAAATATATGAATATATATAATATAAAATAAATCTTAAACCAATAAACGAATAAATTTGAAAGCCAACTTAAAATCTATTAACAGCCAGTTTAACAATTTCAATCTACTTACGAGTTAGTAGCCCAACCCTTGGCTACCTCTGGTTTAGTTTTTGATTAATTCTGAGAAAACTTTTACATTAATCTCATTAATAACGACTTATCCCGAAATTCACATTAAATTAAACTTTAATTATGCAAAGAGTTTAAATGTAAGATAAAAACAAATAATATAAATAATAATATAATAGTAAAACTGAGTTAAGGCCCAAACCTTTGTCGATCTCGACGAGAGTGAACCCGAAACCAGAGACCCCTTTAATGAGTTCGGTTTCGTATGGTCTCTCATATTGTGTCCGTTTGTTGATGTGATCGATATAATAGACGCCGTAATGAGCGTCAGATATACGTTCCCATCCGTGCGGAAGAGACGAGGCATCGATGGCAGCAATGTTTGAGCGGTTCCGGCGACGCTTCGACGCCAATGACGTATTCGAGTTATTCATTGAAATTTGTTCATAATTTGGTAAAGGATTTGATGTATTGTTTGGCGAATCACTCGTCGGAAATGTCGACAATGGAAGTGGAGTTCCTATTCGCACATATCATACAAATCAATAAAAACAAATCTGATTCGATGTTAGGAATAAAATATAATTTGCAGAAAAATAAATAAATAAATAAAGTATTCCGTTATGTTGTGAATAGTAAATATGATATGTGTTATAGAAATTGATATGAAATGAGAGATAATTTCGACTTATATTTCAAATTCTTATCATTCTGTTTGTCAATCAATATTCAACTGACTTAACGATAAAACTATTTTCGGCATTGAATGGCATTTCTTATAAAAATCAAATTAAAAAATTTCCTATAAATTGAGAAAATATTTCAATTAAAAAAAACAATTTAAAAAAAGTACCAATTTGTAAAATTAAACAAACAAAAAATTGACTAAAAAGCAAAAATTTATTTTAAAAAGTCTCGACTTTTTTCATTAAAAGCCTTTAATGAGATAAAATGCAGAGCAAAAGCAGAAATATTAATAGTTATCAAAATTATTTAAAAGGCTTTCTATAAACAAGACCTTGAATTGATTGCTGTCCTTACAGAACATATTAATTCTGTATTCAGTATATTAATGATAATTAAAAACAAAAATTAAATATATTTTGAATAATCCGATAAAATAAAGCAAAAATCTATACAACAAATACCTTCGAAACAAATTCACCAAAGCTTAACAAAAATGTTCACTAATTTCGAAACTAATTAAACATTTTCACAAAAAAGTTATACAAATGCAATCAAAAGTAAATTTATGTAAAGAATTAAAACAATAAAAATTAATAAAACTAAAGAAATGGCCGAAAAACTAACAAAACGCCCACTTTTAACCAAAAATACTAAATAATACTCCTGATTATTTTTTATTTAGTGGTCATAAAAGTCATTGATAACACAAGTTCTTTAGAAACGACTCTAGTGTTTGGATTTGAGTTTCGATTTGATTTATATTTTTTACATTCATTTCCTTTTTTTCAGTTCAATAATCGAGTTATTTATTAACATTTCTTCTATTCTTAAACTAAAGAAAATACTAAAAACTAATGAAAATTGGGCCAAATTATCGCTAAAATCGTTATTCATGATTCATTAATCCACAACAAAAAGTATTTTTCAATTAATTTTGTTTCTCTTTTCAGTTTAGTTTATCGGCAAAAAACTGCTTTTCCATTAAAACAAATCAAATTCAATAAAAGATAAAAATAAGTGAAAGAAACACTCATTTTTCAAACAGAGAAATGTTGGAAAAGTAAAAATAATCAAAAATTTGAATATTTGAATAATTGATATCGATATGGATTTTCCATTTAAAACATTCATTAACTAAATAAAATCAAAATAATCAAACCAACACCCTACTACCTCAAATTGCTATTGGTTAGAACTAATTTAAATATAAAGGTAAGTTTGTTCGATTCTATTTTAAATTTAGTTAAATAACTAAGAGAGATGGCAAGCCAAAATACTGCCTAACTGTAAAAATTAAACAAACATATGCCTATAGTTTGTTTGAATGTCTATCAGTTTTACTATTTTCATCAAAATTAGAAAATTTTCTCTAAGTTTTGTTTACTCACTGTTTAAATCCAATTAAATTTAGTATAATTTTAAATTTCATTTTACCCTAGCTATTGGCAGGGATCGAGGGGGGGGGGGGGAATTGGCCGATCAGGGAAGGGGTATTTTACAAAAATGTGATAAACCCCAGGGAATCAGGGGAGGAATTTTCATAAAAATTTTAATATCTATAATAAAATTTTACTAAATTTAACTGAATTTTAACTGGATTTAGCACTAATTTAAGGAAAACACATGTATTAAGTGAGCTTGATCCTATTTGGTCTAACCATATGTTGCATTAAATAATTGAAATGAGTTTTAAAATGCGTTAAATTGAATAAAAACTAATTTTGGCTAAAATACAAAACAACTAAACAATCAAAAGTAGACATACCGTAGAAGTGCGCGGCATAAACACCCGACTCTAGGAGAAGACCCGAGCGATCCATTTCGATAAACTGTTCTTTGGAGACAAACTTATAGTCGACGCCATCCATCTCCTGAGGCCGGGGAGGTCTGGTAGTGCAGGGAATGGTTCTCATATAGACATTATCCCGAATAGTGGCCTGTAAGTCGTGATCAATCGATCCCCGGGCAAAACGTCTGGCCAGATACTCGCGCAGTTCGAGTGGAAGCCCGTACGCACTCGAGGCCTGAACTGATTTGACGGAATGCGTGGGTTTGGCGTTCACTATATCACACACATCCGCACGGGTCAGTCCGGCCACTTTCATGCCATCAATCTCTATGACTATGTCGCCCGAGTCGATGAAATAGGGCAGTTGGCCGTAGTCCGAGCCACCCCCGATCGACCAGTCGCCTAATGCACACAATTTTCGAGTTTAAAACGAATTCAAACCTATTTTAAACTTATTTTTAACTTAAAAATAATGTTTCAAAATGTGATACTCATTAAATGCGACTTTTAATGCGATATTTGATTCAATAGAATGTTTGTCTCATTAAAAAAGTTATTTTAAATTCTATGCTTCAAACGTTTGCACAAAAATATGTCTAAAAACTATTAATCAGTTTTGATATCTGTTTCTCATTTCATTAGTAAAGCTCTATTAGTTCGGAAATGTATTTATTTTTAAAAAATTAAATTTTATTTTATTTGAAAACATGAACTCCGAGTGAAGACTCACTACTGAACGGATGCAGTGAATCAAAAAATATTTCGAGAGATACGAAAAATTCAATCAATAATGAAATGAGAGCTTAAATAAACATTTTTACAATATAAGGGACTGACAGCCAGTGCATTGATTACTCCATTACTTAATAACTTATTTACAATATATACCAGAGTTGGCCAACATCAATAAAATACCCACCCCGCCCCCACCCCACCCCGAACTGTGCAAATTTGGTAAATATACCCTTAAATATACTTTGTTTTGGGGCCAATACTTTGAATCTTTAATCAAAATTAATCAATATTTGATAAATAAGTGCTAAATCTAATTTAAATTCAGTTAAATTAACTAAATTTAGTTTAAATTCTGTTTAAACAAGTTAAATTAAATTAAAAATTGTCAGATATTAACCAACCATTAACTGCTAAGATTTAAATAAAAACCAAACAATTTAGCCCTAACTCGGCCTACTTTGGCCAACCCTGGTATTTATGTAATGAAAAAATACTTTATATGCTTTGGTTAACAATTTCGCTTAAATTTTCGATTAAAAAAAGAATCAAAAAACAAACAAAAAAATCGATTCAAATATATTATAAAAATCAAAACAAAAAACGACACAAAAAGAGATCTAAAATAACAAAACGATTACTAAAAACGAGTGCAAAACTAAAAGATAGAGAAAAAGACAAACCGATAGTAATGTTGTCGTAATGGAAGATGGATTGAGTCCAGTGATGGTTCTGTTGATAATTGGGTGGTATTTCGTTATCATTCGAATAGATTTGATTGTTTGACTCATTATTTTGATGATTATCTTCATTATCGAACTCTGGCTGCTGTTGTCGCTGGAGCTGCTGTTTGTGCGGATCAGCCAATTGTGTTGAAAGCGTTTCTTGCATTTCGTCGAACAGTAATTACTGTCAGTTCCGAAACAAACGAAATAAAACTTTTTTAGACATTCGTTAACAAAAACAATCGAAACACAAAAACAAGTGTTAATTCGATATAAGACAAAAAAAACACCGAAAAAAGAGTGAAACAAATTAAAGCATAAATTTTAGACGAATTTTATTAAATAAATAAACAGAAAAAGTAATGAAAACTGTTCAGAGTTTTAGATAAACTCAAGAGTTATTTAAAGGTCTCGAACAGAGTTAACCAGACTAGGGTCAGGGGGTTTTGAAATAACCTAGCTTATTTTTTCCCCAGAACATCAGAGAGGGTTAAGGGAAAGAGTAAAATAAGAATAAAAATTGTCAATATTTTTAATTTTAGTTCAAATCAAATGAGTAAATATATTTAAAACATATTTAGTTCCAATTAAAAAAATTGCAAATTTGACCCCCGCCCCCTAAACATAGAGCAAATACTTATTTTTCGGTACAAAATTTATTGAAATATTTGTCAAATTTTCCAAGCTAGGTAAAATTTTCTCTAAACCCCACATTGGCTAACCCTGATTTTGAATGAAACAAATGGTTTATATATTTTTCCTACACTTTAATGCACTGAAAAATACTGTTCAGATGTTTTTTGGAAACAACTCTGAAAATAAAGTTTTTATTTTTTTTCTAAAACAGAAAATGTTCTCAACTATCATATAGTTATAAAAAAATATTATATATATAAACAGAAATACAATAACTGTTAGAAATTTTTTACTTCAGATCTTTCCTAAGATAACTCACATTTATCTTAATATTTCGTTTTCTTTCTATTTATGAATATTTAATAAAATTTAAAACAAAATTTCAAAAACATTTGGTATTAGAAAAAAAATTTATTATCAATTTGAACGCAAAGATAAAAAAGCAACAAAAACTCAATTTACGAAACAATACACTAAATGCAAAACATTTGAAAATTTCCAATCAATTAAATAATTAATTTTCTCAGATTGTAATCAAATACTTGTTTTGTTAAATATGGATATTTAATATCAAACACTGAGAGAAAAAACTTATAATTAATTTCGAAAATAGATTCTAATCATAGGTTTGAAAAAATAGCGAAAAATTCAAAAAATTTTATTTGTGTTGAAAAGAAAGAAAAAGAGATATTCCTGAAACTCATCCAAAAAGTGTGAATCAAATAACGGGTAAAAAAGATATGGAAAACAGATGTTTGAATTAAAAACAATGAGAAAAGAGTTGAAAATTATAATCAAAAGAGAGAACTGAATCAAAGACTGGGTTTTGATGAAGGATTTGGTCCAACTGTAGGGTCAGGTCATTATATAATTGATTGTGAGAGGAATGGGAGGGAATGGGTGTCACAACTCACATGTCTTCCTCAGCTGTAATGTTCGCACAGACACTATATGACAACATTTAGCGCAACAATAACTGCCATTCAGTTGATGTTTGAATTTAAAAAAGAGTTTTTACATCGAATTTACTTCACATATAAGACATTTCACTGAATAGTGGCGTAACTGCAGATAAAAACAAAAGAATAGAAGTCAAGGGTTTAGTCATTCAAATGCATTACTCATTCATCGGATTTGGGTTTTGGTCGTGAATTGAATGAAACGAATGAATAAATTCTTTAGACATCAGACCAAAGGCAGAGACGCAGAGATAGAGACAGAGTTTGGGTTTTATTTATAGACATTTGTAGAAAAGCGGATAAATTAAGGGTAAACGTGAAAAAAATGTAAACAACATTAAAATCGCATAAAATTTGTATACATTTGTTATTAAAACAATTTAAAGCAGAGTTTACGCCACTGTTTGGCAAAGAGTAACAAATAATTGTCTGAGGATTAGGTGAAGATATGTGTCGTTGTCTTCAATGGCGAGATTATTATGCAATTAATTCGAGATAAGGATAATTGCGTACATATTATGTCACAATAATTAAACTCAAAGTTCATTAACTCCAATAATAAGATATAAATAATTGAATTAAAATCAATTAAACAATAAAATCATTTAATCAATTCCGGACTCACTCTCTATTAACTCAATTGAAAGTCAAAAATTCAATTAAACAAATAAATAGACATTTCTTAAACAAAATTATTATTCAAATTGAATAAAGAGATGATATTTAAAAATAGGCATAAAATGTATTTTTTATTTTTGAATATCTTTTGAATAATCACTGAATGAATGAATGCGTAAAAGCTTTTGAGAAAAAGTGAAAAACTTTTTTAATTCATAATTAGTTTTCGGAATTTTTTTTGACTAATAATTAGATCTAAAAAATGAATATTTAATGAATCGGTAAAACAGATTCTGAAGCAAAGGAAACAAAAATGAAATAAAAATTCAAATTTGAATTCAAAATAAGATATGAAAAGAAAAAAACTTAAAAATGAAAAAAATTGACGAAAAAAATGCCTAAAAATATGTTATGTGAAGAGCACTACCGGTTCGGAAGAGAAAAATACAATTCAATTGATTTTTATATTTAAGAAATTGTTTTTTCCTATCAATACATCTAAACCTACTCTAAAATTCTCTAATAATAACTGAACTCTAAAAGTGTGTTAAAAAAGAGCCGAAAAGTCAATAAAAATAATTAAAATTCTTTCGACGTTTCGATTGTGTTTAGACTTAATTGACAGAAAAAAAAATGTATTAAAACAATAATTATTGCAAAATACTAATAATTAAAATCAAATTAGTTATTAAAATTGATTGAATAAAAACGGAAAACAATTTCCTAATTGTCGACAATAATTAACAAAAGAAAAGATAAATAAATAACAAAAATATTTTGATTTGAATTATCGATCAAAACAATACAAAAAATGTCAAAACAATAACAAAAAGCGATTAATAATAGAAAACATTAAAAAAAAAGCAAATTTTCAAAACAATTAAATCACTAACCGATCAGTGAATGGTTGCGACAATCAATTGATTTACATAACAAATAAGGCATTACTTTAATTGCAATTAAATTTCAAATCAAATTATTTATTAGATCTGATAGTCGTTTGAAATTTGTTCTCCAATTGAGTATAAAATCAGATCCGAAGTGAGAAACAGTAAACACGGATTGAAAACATCATTTATCAAACAAATCACATAACAGTTGAATAAATTTAAACATTAATTCAGTGCAAAACAGATGCGATTAATCATTGGATTTAAATGTTTAATCAATAGTCAGTGACTTTATATCGATATATATGTAAAAACAAAAAACATTTAAAAAACATTTGATTTTAACGTTTCCGACATTTTTGCCATTAATCGCATTGTAGACCAACGGATGACTAATATTTTTGTTACGTTTGTTGTATCGGTCTCTCCATCAGTCACTGCACTCTTCAATGCCTATCGACTGCACTATTCCGGCGAATATTTTTCTACAAATCTTTCTCTGCTTTTGGACTTTTTTTTAACTTTTTTATGTTTTAGTCATTTAGTGTAAAAGTTTGAACAAAGTTTTGTTTGTCTGACGTCGTCTCTGAATGGCAATTGAAACGTATTCTTGTTATGTCCACATAAGGCGTAATATATTTTCACCTAAATTGTCTGCATTTGTTGAAGAAGTTTCTAATTATATTGCATATATACTACAATAAAGTTTTAAACATTAAACATATACTTATATAAAATAATAAAATAGATTAATTAATCAACTAGATTATTTTTGTAATTAGTTGACAATAAAATTAAATTCAAAGAAAATGGAAAAATGTATATAAAAAATATTTTTTTTTAACTAACAAAATATTCAAATAACAAGAAATAGTAATAAATATTTGGACGTCATTAGTGTACTGCATGTGTAGTGTATTGAACAATCGGGTGTTGGCATCAAAACATCGTTTGCGATCAAATCAATTGAAAATCGATTGTTAGCCAAATATTGAAGTTTTTATTTACGATTAAAAGTTTTAATCGATATTCAGATTAAACTCATTTAACAATCGATTAACTGCTTTAAGAGGAAAAAAGTTGTAAAAACTTTTGAAAATTTATCGATTCATTTGAGAAGTGATTTGTTTTGTTTGTCGCAAATGATGGAAATGGAGGACAACTCTGAGGATGTGATGGAAGAGGAGGATGAAGACGAGAAACACGTGATAGAGATGTGCGATAATGAAGACTCCGATAATGAAACCGATGGTATGTTTGCCGGTATTGGCTATACGTCTCTCCAATTCAATACCGATATTAGACTATCAATACATTGAGTCGATTGGCGTTCAATTGATTGATAAATGCAATACGAAATCGCTTTTAGTCTTAGCGCCAATTCATAACTTTTCAAACTTTTCGCTAACTTTTTGTTTTTTCAATTAATTAAAATTTTTGTTTCGATAATTAGGAAATGTCTGCGAATTAGAATCGAATCAATTGTCAACAGTTGTGCCGAATCTGATCACAAGTTCCGGCGATTGTAGTAATGATGAGACGAATAGTCAGCATATCATCGGAGACGACAGTCTTACACATTCACAAAGTGTTAAAATAGTTAAGGTTTGCACTAATGACTAATCAATAATCACTTTAACTCATTTGACATTTGAACGCCTATTAAGCAATCAAACAAACGAACGAACAAACGAACTTGATGAAACTATGAGTTTAGTTTTAATAGTACATCAAATTTATACGATTAGTAGTTATTAATATTACAAAAAAGTTATTTAAAAAAACTTTTATGAGATTAGAAAACATTAAAACTAAAGTCTAAATAGTGTCTAAATATTGATTGAATGCAAATACTGTTTAAGTGTTTGATTGTTTTGCACCGAACCTAACCTAACGAGAGAGTGTGTCATAGGTCGTACCCCTACCTCACGCCCGATCGGAGGTCTGGACGTACTTCGGGTTTATAGCCGACGACGAGGGAGAGATCCAGGACAAGAAGAAAGCAATTTGCAAGATATGCGCCTCAACTCTGGCCTACTCGGGCAACACCACTAATCTATTCACACATCTTAAGGCTATGCATCCGGAGGCACAGCCCCAGAAGCTGGCGCCGACTAACCGGACGCCCAGGACTGGCAAAAAGTTAGGCAAACGAAAGACCGATGTTTTCGACTCTCCTTCCGGGCCACTCATAGTCCGAGCCATTACTTATTCGTCACATAACGAAAATCTGTTCGATGACGACACACATACCAGTGCTATAATGACACCAAAACCAAAGTTACAGCAGATTTCATACAACTCACCCTCGAGTCTGTCCGACTCTCACAGTCTTTTGGCCACCGATGAGATCACGAACTCTATCGTCAATTGGTTAGTCAAAGACTGTCGACCCATATGTGTTGTCGAGGGGAAGGGTTTTCAGGAGTTGTTGCGATTGTTAGCGCCCGGATATCTTGTGCCCGACTCTAGAAGGCTGACCACTGCTGTCAAGAAGAGATACGACGAAGTGAGACGAGATCTCATTCTTAAGGCTATGTCTGACGAGTGAAGAGTCAATACTGACAGTTAGTTCGCATGAATTGCATCAAATTATA
>JAQFXP010001431.1:0-19346 GCA_034693685.1 Belba bartosi
ATGCTAAATTTTGTTTGTTTTACAATGTATAACAATTTACGAAATGTTTTCAATGAAAGGCTTTTATGTTTGACATTATGTAATAACACTTAAGAAGATTATATCAGTTTTTTCTCTGTAATTGACAGTACTTTTAATGAATTTTATTTTTCAGTAATAACTTGTTTAATGGTCTATAATAATGTCAATTTGTTTAGGCGTTTGAATGTATTTTTTTGTCAAAAATGTTTTTTTTTATATATTTCTTTATTAGATTTATTTTTGGAATTAACTAATGGATAAAATTTGAAAAATGTGCAAAAAAATGTTCTAGTTTAAAAATTACATTACTGTGCTTAGCTGTTTGGTTTTACTAAATATATTTTATACACAAGTTAATCTTTTTTATTGATTAATATTTAAAATTAATATGTTGCTTAACATAGATGGAATAATCCCTGGTAAATAAATTTATCAATTAACTTTTAAAAATAATCTTTACGAAATATTGCATTAAAACAAACAATAACTAATATATTTTTAATATTAATTAACATCAAAAAATATTACACCAAATATTATCATTTGAAAACAAGACAGTTCTAAAATATATGAAATTTGATTAAAACCAAACATTTGTCAATAGTTTTGATATTTAAATTTAAAAAAATATTGTTTAGACTTAAAATCAGGAATCTTGAATAGGAAGATCAGGCAAAAATCTCCCTGATTTTAAAAATTTTGATTTATCCCCTTTAGCATTTGGTTTGCTAAAAGGTACCCCCTCGACTTTTTGCCAACCGCCTTTGGCGAGAGTCAAATTTTTTGATTTTCCAGTAAAAATTAGAAAATTTTTCCTAAATTAATGCTAAATCTAGTTAATTTAACTAAATTTAGTTTAAATCCAGTTAAATTAGACAAAATTTTATTATATATATATATATATATATATATATATGGGTTTTTGAGCGTTTTTAAAAAAATCCCCTTCCCTGATTCCACTCTAGGTTTTTGGCCAAAATTTTGGAAAAAATTTCGCCCCTGATCTCCCTGAATCGGTTGATCTTTATGATCCCTGCTTAAAATAAATACAATTTTTATAATAATATATAAAATATTAAACAAAAAGATTCAATCTATAATTGTTAGCCTGATATAAGATAATTTTGCTAATATATTGATTTTGACAAATTTAAATAAAATGAGATTTTAAACATTTTTTTTATTACATAAAACATTTTAATCAAGTTAATTTTAATGTTTAAAAATATATAAATAGAAAGCTAAATTACATCAACTTAACAGCAGAACCCTACAGCACATTCTATACACGTTTAAAAAATTATTTCAATTAAGCAAGTTTATTTGCTGCAACAAACATAACACGTTAAACTTTAATCAAAAACAGATTTTAATTAAAATATTTTCATTAACATCAATCAAAAAATAATAATAATAGTGTTAAAATGATCTTAATTAAAAATAATGTCAGACTAATTAGTCGAATAAAAATCAAAACAAATTTATGTAAAGAATTTCACCTGGCACATAATTAAGCTATTTTTAAATCAAACGTGCCATTTAGATATTTTGCTCGTCATGTATGACTGCATTAATAGAAACATTTTGATTTGTAGGCGTATATCGAATATTATCGGATTTAGTCTCACAAATCTGATCCATCTCTAGTCCGCCGTTTTCTATGGAGTTTCCGCTTCTGTTCGTATCGTTCTGAGTGTTCGTCAGTACTCTTCGCTTCAATTGAAAGCTTTTCAGAATTGAGATCATTTTTTTGACTTCACTACGAAATGTCGAGTTTAGCCAACAGTAGATAAATGGATTGTAACTGAAATTGATCATTTTTGTAATTTGATATTAGATTTTAAATGATAGTTAATGATACAAGATAAATTAATTAAATTAAATCAATAAATTTGTCTGGCTTTTTCTTTTGTATTTTTATTTTACAAAATTATTTTTATTAGCCAGGTAATTTTTATTTGTTTAATTTTAAATTAAAAATGTTAATTATTATATTTGTAAATATTTATAAGAATTCTTACCAAACAGAAGACATAGCAAACCAATGGCACTAAAAAATATATTCAATTCATTAATTAATTAAAATTTTTCAAAGGTTTGAATTTTTGTTTTTTTTGTTTTAAATTTAGTTATTTGTTTAGTTGTTATTACTACAAAAAAAGTAATACTGTTATTATTGCTAGAATTCAACATGTACATTGTACAGCATTGAGTATTTGTATGAGAGATTGATGCATTATATTTTCACTTGTTTTTAAATCAACAAAATTGTTTAACAAAAGTCAATAATCTACTCAATGTATTTTAAGACTATTTAATGAATATAATTCTTATAATAAAGAATTTTTAAAAACTTAGACTTAAAGTCAAATTATAATTGCTTTTATTATAATGGATGATGTGTGTGTTTTTTGACTTTGTTTTTTATGTGTAATTTATTTAAAACTACCACATATAAAAATGAAAATACAAATTAGCAAGCTTAATGATAATATATTGATAATTAAAAAAGAAATATTACTGTAATATAAAATTTAGCTTAAAAATTATTATTTTTAAAAAATACTCATTAAAACAGGAATTTTAAAAATCTAAGTTAACATTTTTATAAACTTCGCGCAATATTTTGTTAATATTTTATTTTTTTTAATTTTAAACAATAAAGGAATTTTTATTGTGAGTATTATTAAAAAATAGTATTCAAGTAAATTGCTTAAATTCTAAATTAGTTCATTAGCATAAGTCTTGTTTTTAACATAATTTACTCAAGCAAATTACTTATATAATTTACTCTTAATATTTAATTTCAATAATATTATCGTACACACTTAAATTTATTTATGTATTATATTGTATTACATGTCATTGCCACTATTTTTTCTATTGTATTATAGTAGGTGTTTCATTCAAACTTTTTTTTATTGTATTTAATTTATAGTGTTTTCTCAATTGTATTGTTATATTTGACTTTAAACTTGCTTGACTTATTTGATACTATTGTAAAATATGCAAATATTTATTGCAATTGAATTATACAGATTTATCCAATGCAAATAATTTTTAAAGTGTTTTTGATTTTAAGCAAGATTTAAAATAAATATGCAGTTTATTGAATAAATTAATGATACAGTTCAACAGTTTTATAGTTTAATGACTGTAAACGTAGATCTTGTTATTCGACAATGTTTAACATGTTGATTTAGCAAAATATTTTTTATATTCAAATAAAATATTTGCTCTGATAGATTTTTTTATGCAAATACAGTGGGAGTTTCTCAAAACTGTTAAGAAAATATTTTAAATTTTAAAACAATTTATTTTCAAATACTATAACATTGCAAATAAATTGTTTTAAAAATGAAAATAATTTTGTATTAGTTTTAAAAAATACTCACGTACAGCTATTAGACACATTACAGCTATTAATAACTAAGTTTATTATAATACAGCTATGTATATTAATTACAACTAGCTAAATTTTTAAAGCATACATTTATTATTACTTTATTTTAATATTTATTAAACAATTTAAAAACAAATTTTAAAATGCTCAATGGTAATTTTTAATTTTTAAAAAATTATTTTTGTAATTTAATAGTTTTTACTTTATTATGCCAAAATTTGATATTTAATATTTTTTATCATGTGTAATAATTGTGCTATTCTTTCCATAAGGCATTTCGAGTCAGCTAACATATATAATTTTAATGTAATTTTATCTAAATTATAAATTTTTATGTATTTTTAATAAATAATTTTCTTTTGTTAAACAAATGTATATTTACTAAATGTAATCAAATCTCTCTTTATAACATGCACGATTAACAAATTTAATAAATAAATAAAACGTTATTTAAAAAAATTAATTAATTTTTGCATAGTAAAAACAATACGCAACACATGTGTAAAAAATCGTGCTAGCAAATAAAAAAAGATTAATATTTTTACTATATTTAGCAATAAACTATAACAATGTAAAAATAATAAATTAATCATTTCAATTAATTGGTAGTTAATCGTGAAAAACGATAAGTTCAATGTGATTAAATGAGCATGCAATTAATGCGAGTCAACTCACCACTAGAAACAGGTTGTAGTTGTGTTCCATAACACGAGAATCGACGAAGAGATGATAGAAATTAATTGGCTGTCGAAAGAGGTTTTTTACTTTTAGTAATTGATTTGCGATTAATTGTTTTTGAGAGCAGATATTTACTAATGCCGTAAATATTTCTTGTTTTGTAAACAAGTTGCCAGACGCTTTTTTATTTAGTAACTAATTGATTTTTGATTTATTTTTCAAAAGTATTTTTATGTATAAATTTCGATTAATTTATGTTGACAGTTATTATAATTAAAAACTTTAATGTAAATAATTTGTCGAATATTTTGCACATTATTAATTAGTTTAATTATTCAGCTAATGTGTCTAGTAAAAATTAATTAGTTATTTTAAATAAATGCTAATTTCTGAAGGGCAATTTAATTAAAAATACGTTTTATTTATTAAACACGAGTTTCTAGTTTTAGAACTTAAAATAAGTGTAAGTTTTTATATTACTTAACAAATATTAAAATAAAAATATTTTAAGCTTTTAATTTGTAATTAGCCAATAGTTTATAACTGATTTTTTTTAAAAGTATTTTTTTTAATACTCAAAACGATATTTGTATAATAAGCAAAAAGCCAGGGATCAGGCAAAAATCTCCCCTGATTTTGAAAATTTGGATTTACCCCCTCCCCTAGCATTTGGTCCGAAAAAAGGTACCTTCCTCGACTTTTTGTCGGCCAGCAAGTTTTTTGGGTTTTTTGCCCAAAATTAGAACATTTTTCCTAAATTGATGCTAAATACGGTTTAAATCCAGTTAATTTAACTAAATTTAGTTTAAATCTAGTTAAATTAGGCAAAATTTTATCATAAATATATAGGTTTTTTGAGCGTTTTTGAAAAAATCCCCTCCCTTCTCAATCTCTGCACAAAGCTTATTTTATAAATTTTATTTTGTTGCAAGATTATATAATTATTAAAAATTTTAAGTTAGCTTACTTATATTGCAACTTTAATGTCCACAACACACGTTTCAACTGTATCGGCTGTACAGCTCTTATATCATTATATGACTATTGCTAATGAAGTGAAGAAGTTATTGATTGAAAGTTATTATTGACTACAAAAATACTATCAGTTTTGTGGTCAATAAAGTTAACTTACAGTTTTTTATTATTATCCTATCAAGGTTTAGAAAATTAACATATACAAATTTAAAATACTCTAGAAAAACTTAAATTCGCTATAAAATTATAAGTCCTATACCGTCCTATACCGACAAGTCCTAAACATTAAAAATAATTAATAAATAAAAATAATCATATTTTTGCGTAAAAGTTTTTAAATGTTAAGCACAAATTACGTTACATAATGTTAGCTAAATATTTTACTGTTTGTTTTTATAGATTATTAATAATAATTTATTACTTATAAATAAAATTTCAACTTGTTTACTAAACGGCATTAGCTTATATTTGATCAATATTTGACTTACGAGCCAACAAATGGCAAATACGATTACTACTAGTATGAGAGCTGCCATTCGGCGCCGTTTGCGTTCAGTTCGATGTTTTGTTTCAACAACGGCTGTAAAATAATTAATTAAAAATTATTTTTACAAAAAAAATTATTCTCTTAAATTAATAAACAGATTACACGAATAAACTTTGAAACAAAATTGAAAAATATTTTGACATGTTAAAATAACTCAATAATCTTTTAATGCATTCTAAACTTCCTTCAATTATTAAATGGATTAAATTTTGCGCAATTCACTTTTAAAATAAAATTTAATATTATACTTTAAAATTTTTATCTAGCACCTAATACTTTCAAAAAATTGCAAATAATTAAATTATTTTTAAATTTATATTAAATTAAATATTTATTAATTCACTTTGCTATTTGTATTTATTTTGTTACTAGTATATTATGTACATTGTAATTTATATATAAATTAAATTTTTTTTATTTTTTTGTGTTACAAAACAGTTTGGACAAACTTATATTATATATACGGTAAAGTATCTAGATTAAAACTGTATCTAGAATGCAGTCCACGTTTAGTGCTGTCAACTGAGTTAAATAGAAAAAATAAAAGATAAAACTGGAAAAAGAATAAAAATGGAATAATTTATCATTGCTTATCTAGTAAATGATAAATAGGATACAAAATTAAACTTTGTTTGTATTTATATAAATAATTAATGTGTCCAACTGTTTTTTAATACAATTGATTATCAAAATTTGAAATTTAATTTAAATTTAAAATGTGTTCAGATTCAAAATTATAAATTATAATTTTAAAATATATAAAGTAAAACTATAAAAACTATATAAAACTTTTTTTATAACAAAAACATTAAAACATTTTTGTATTATTAATGTTTAACTTGGAATATAAATAGTTATATTTGGCTCGATAATCTAATAGAACAAGATAAATTATATTTGTTAATTTTTTATTGCAATTTATGCAATAGCAAGCAACATTGAATTAAAAATACAATTAATGCTATATTAAATTTGCTTAAAAGGTTGTTTAAATATAAATTTAATTAATATAATTTATTCAAGCTTGTAATGCATTTAATCAGGAAATTAATATTATTCTTGTAACCGTGTAAGCTAAAAACTTTATTTGATCTAATTGAGTTTTGTTTACTTTTTTAGCTCGTGTAACTTCATAACTTATAAAACTTATAATACACTGATTACATAATACCGTAATCACCCACATATAGCTTGAATGCTAATATAAGCATGGATAACCATTTATGCTAAAATGCATTTAAGGTCTCTATTGGCTTGCCAGGATAAAACAGAAAAAATTTTAATGTAAATCTAAAAAATTATTGTATTAACATAATGTTAACTTGATTTATTTTTATACAATATTATGAAATTTTTTAATTAAAAACAAAAACTTATTTTTGCTATTTTTAGTGTTTACGGTAAATTTAATTAAATTTTTAATTATCTGATATTTTAGTTTGTTCTAAAATTTTACACAACATTATAACTCAAAAACATATATTTTTGCCTTTTAGTTTTAAAAATAATTTTAAGTTTAAATTTTAATTAAATGCTAATAACATGCTTTAATTATTGCTATATTTGCATGCATAATATACTAATTTTTGAAAAATTAAGGTAAATATTTTTAGTTAATATTTTTTTTTAATTACCTGATAAAGAATTCCTTATTCTTCCTTGTTTTAAAATGATCCTGGCAATATCAACGTACTAAATAAAATATTTAAAACTTAATTTAATTTGTTATATTGTAAGTAAGTATTAGTATTTTATAATTTACAGTAAAATTAAATATAATTATTTTAAATTATTTAATTAATTTAATTAAACTAATTATTTAAAAATTTTATAATTTAAAATGTTCATAGACAAAAAAAAATTAATTTAAAGTTGTATTCAGTGAGATTAAGTGGCAAGGTATTTTTTAAATTCAGTTAATAGCGTATTGAAAGATTAGAAAATAAATAAAATATATTTAATCTTGATGCAATTTAAGCAGATTTAACTAGATTTAGATTTTAATTTAAAAATATTTAATTTTAATATTAACCAAAAAAATAATAAAATAAAATTGCGGGTTATCTCTGACAACCAAAAAATTATAGTGAGAGAGAATAAATTTTTATGAATAAATTGCCAATTTTTAGAAATTTATTTCCCCCTCTAAAATTCCAGCTTAAAATAAATATTTATAATTTGTTTTTAAGCTGAAATTTTATTTACTTACTGTACTTAGATTATAAATTTAGAATGGTTAGTTTTTTATATACAAAAATATATTTATTTAATGTAATTGATGTAAACTTTTAAATTAAACAAAATAAAAATATATAAATTAGTTTTTGTTCGAAAAACGTTGTTGCTTAAATATAAACGCTTTAAAGACAATGGCCTAGGTTACATTTTATAATTTGAGAATTTAATAATTATATTCTCAAAATGATATGTAATCTATTAAATAACAGTTTAATAAAAATTATTTTTTTAACTATAAACAACAATGCACTAGGTTATGTTTTATTCTCAAATTACAAACTTAATTTACAAACAAACTAAATAAAATATTTAAATTATTTTTTCACTAATACATACAAATTTTAAAGTAGAATTAGTAATTGAATACAATATTTATAAAAACAATTTTGTTGTGAAGCGAAATAATGTCTAAAAAATCTAAACAAAATTTTCATAGTAATAGTAAAACACCCCAAAGTCAATCGGGGAGGGGGGGAATTATTTGTCCAGTACAATTTAGTAAAAAAAAATGTTTTGGTTTTTTTTGCTAATATTATAAAAATTAAATTTATATTTGTTAAATATTATTTTTTATTGCAAGAAAATTGTTTTTATAAATATTTTATATAATTGTTAATTCCAATTTAATTTATATATGTGGTAATAAAAAATAAAATAAAATAAAATATTTTATGTAGTTTTCTGGTATATTAAACTGTAAGAAACTAACGTATTTTTGAATGTTAATAACGTTTTAAATATAACAATTTAAAGATAATTTTTGCACATTTCACTATAATATTGTATGGTTTTATATGGAATAAAATAAATTTTAAAAATAAGCATATTATGTAATCTTCTGCCATCGTTTTTATAAATATTTAATTTATTATTTCTGCATAATATAAATTTTTACTAAAAAATAAGTAGATATTTAATTTAAATTATTACATAAAATATATTATTTAAAGTTTTAAAAAAGGTGGATGAACCAAAAATTTCATTGACATGCTAACGGCAAATTTATTAAAGTTTTCAGACTAAAATTATAAAATTTTTAATAAATTTAGTTTAAATTTAATTATTCTTATATGGGTTTTTAAAACTTTTTTTGGAAAATTATTTTCCTAATCTTTCCTTGGGGTTTTGGCAAAATTTTGGAAAAAAAATCTCTCCTTTGATCCCTCTCTAGATTAGCCAAACATTTTGTAACTTTATTACTAGAGAACGTAATTAATGATTTAGTTAATACAATATAATCCTAAATTAGAAATAATTATTTTTAAGATTAATTGAGAATTTTCTAGGAATACCTTTAAACAAATATTAAATTATTGCATAACTTATTTTCAAGCATGTAGAATTAATTTGAAAAAAGCTTAGCAATCATTGTGCATAAATGTTTTTTAACTAGTACGTTAGAGAATTTAACATTTAAATTTTGACAAAGAAATTTTGTTTGATTTTATAATTATAATTTCATAAATGCAAATTTGTTTGTCTTTAGGGAAATTAATCTAAAATTCTTTATTATAAAACTTAGTTAGCCAAAATAATACACGTAGGATGTATAAATTAGCATTTAAGTTTGTTGAATTTTAAATTTAATAATAATTTTAAAAAATTATATTTAATAAATTGCCTCCGTAAATTTCTAACATTATTTCTAAATAAATTAACCTGACTTAACCTTGGGTAATTGAGTTTATTTTTAATATAATGTACTGGTAAAATGATTTTAGTTTGTTTTTCCAATCTTTGTTTGTCTGACACAATTACTTCATATAAATTGATTTTTGCTTTTGTTTCTTGTTTTTTATTATTAAATAATAAAATATATTTCCAAAAAAAATCTATTATTTAATGACTAATAAAATTGTATTTATTGAAAAAAAATATTTGATTTTCAAAATATTTCACTCAATAAATTAGTTATAAAAATAATCGAAAATATTTATCTATATATTAGATATGCAATTTGTTATGCGTCTAATACTAAATAATTTTTTGTTTTTAATAAGATTTATTTTTATATTTGTCTCATAAATGTCTACAATTTTTACATGTTAGTCTAAACCTTTAGTGCTAACAATAGGTCTAACAGACCAAAAAATATTGACTTTGCTTATTATCTTACAAAAAGCTTTTAGCTACGTGCAAAGTCAATATACTTAATTCATAACTTAAGTTACAAATAAAATAATTTATAATTTAAAAAATTATGTTTTATTTGACATGAATTTTATAAATTATTATTTGAACTACGTATACGGTGGTAAACGTTCACTCAGCTAGTACATTACTTTATTGTAAAAAGGGGAAATATAAGTTTATATTTAAGCAGCTCCGGTCTATACATTAATAAAATATTTATCAAAAAATAATTCTTAAAATAAATTTATAACTAGTTTATTAAATATAACAATAATAATTGTTTTGTATTAAAGTGCCTTGTTGTAAATTATAAACAAAAAAGTTTTCTTAAATAATAATTTATTAAAACTATTCCTAAGAATATCCTAGCTTAAAAATATCTTCACTGATCAATTTTATAAAAATTAACTTAACTTCATATTCATGTTAGTAATTTTACAATTATAAAAAATTAAACTTAAATAATATAAAATTTTAATTATTATATTTAATTAAAAAATATTTAAATTTAAAATAACTATAACTTAAAATTATAGCATGCAAAATTAAAATTAAATTACTCACAAGAATACAGGCCAACGAGAGGGGCAGCAAATACTGCGTCAAAAAACATTCAATCGTTAAAATCAGGGATATATTAAACCGTGAAATTGGGTATATATTACGGCAACGAATGACCGGTTTATACACAATAACCACTTCCTGTATCTGATTGAACAGGGAAAGTGGCACGGCCATAATTGCGGCTAAAAGCCACGTGCCAATAATGGTCATACATAAGCAACGTCGCGAACAAGGCCGGGTGGGCCAGCGCGAGGTGACCGCTCGCCATCGGTGTATGGCTATTACAGCCATCGTTAGACTTGAGACATAAACAGCCATTATCTGTATGAATGGCACCAAAAAACATAATACCCGTCCAAATGGCCATTCGTCCATCAAAAGTCGGATCAAATTTAAAGGTATGTTAATTGCGGTGACCATTAAGTCGGATGCGGACAGCGATGCGATTAAGAGGTTAGTTGTCGTCCGGTTTTCAATCGAAACTTTGAATATTAGCGAATTGCCCAGAAGTGAAATTATGATTATTAGTGAGTAAGCGATTAGGATTATGCAGTTGCCGACAAATTCATCGTTGTAGTTTTCCTGTTCGAGCATTTCGATTATTTGTTCGAGGGTTAGATTTAGTTGATTGTTTTGTGCCAGGGCTGTTTCTTGTTCCATTTTTTTAATTTGGTGATATTTATAAAATTTATTATTATTTTTTTTATATTAATCTGGTTTGTTGATTTTTTTAATTAATTAATTTTGTTAATTATTTTATTTATTTTTAATTTTTGTCAAAGTTATTATGTTTTTTAAATATTTGATTTAACTTGTTAATTTAATATTAATTTAATAAATATTTTAATTATTATTTTTGTTAATTTTTATAAACTATTTTAAATAAATAAATAAGTATTATATTTATATTTAACAAGTTTATTAGATATAACTTGTTGATTTATTATCACTTAGAATATATTTTATTATTTATTTTATTTTAACAAGTTATTTGATTAACATACACTTTATGTTTAAATAATTGCTCTTGTTAAAATTTAAAGTTGATAAACATACTTAAACTTGTTGATTAATAATAAAATAATAATTAATTTGGTATTATTTTAATTAATTGCTTGTTAGATATTTTTATTTTACTGTTTAAAGATTATTCAAGTTAATATATTTCCACAAATTTTTCTATAAATTTGTTTTCGGTTTAGCAAAAGTCAACAAATCTCTAGTCTATTGAGAAAACTAAAGCAAATGATGAACTGAATCGCCGACAGAAATAAAAATGTTTTCAACAGAATTGTAATGCAGAAGATGTTTGCACTGAATGCCACACTCTATTCGTTAGTCTGCGTAGTAGTGTTGTATCAAAATATTATAAAAACATATATAATACTTGAAATATTTTTGTACATGCTTGAAAAGATTTTTTAATGTATTTTTTTGTTGAGATATAATAAGATTTTGTTATAAAATTATTTTTTGTCTGCTTGTTAGTTTTAAAATTATTTTTATTATTAAAATTGCTTGTTACAACACTATTTTCGATGGTATTATATTTGTATGTCTGCTTTACGCAAGTGGGCGAATGTCTGCATTAATTTAGCTAGAAACAAATATTATTCTTTTAGTGTTCAATAGCTTGACAAAATTGCACAATTTGCAAAAATTAAAAATATTTTTCAAATATTCAATCAATTTCGACTTTTATTTAAAATGTAAATATGCTGGTTTCTATTTTGAATAGTTAAAATATTTTTAAATTTATGATTATGCCAGGAGGCTTTTAAGCTTGACGAGGTTTTTGTATTTTTAAAAAAATAATATAAACAATATTTATTTCGGTTTATTTGTTTTATGCTATGCCTTTTGATTGGTTATAAATTTGAAATAACTTAAAGGTTATGTAACTTTAAAAATATTTATTAATTTTATATTTTAAAATTAAAGATTGAGAAGGAAAAAGAATCTAGCAAAAACAATTCTTGATTTTAAAAACTTGCATTTATTTCATCTAGAATTTGGTCTGCGAATAAAATTTTTAAAAGTTTAATAGTTAAAATTAGAATTTTTTTTCTAATTTGGTTCTAAACCCATTTTAATTTTAGCTAGATTAACTAAATTTTATTTATATTCTGTTTAAAATTAAATAAATTACGTCACATTTAAATAGGGTTGTGAGCTTTTTTTTAAAAACTTGCTTTTCCGATTTTCCTAGATTTTTGGGACTTTGAAAACAAATCGGTTGACTTTTTCAATTTTTGCTCAAAACTAATATTATAATAAAATTAATAAATATACGGTAAGAGCTTTTTGTCAGACTTGGGTAGATGATATGTTTGCTTCTTTAAGGAATAAATATAAATTAATATTACATTAGCATAATGTAGCAAAATAAATTAACGGTTAATTTAAAATTTAAATATTTATTATTCGTTATTAATATAATTAATATATATAAGCTCTAACTGAACCACTAATAAAACGACATATCGATATTATTTAGGAATCGAAAAGATCAGCCGATTCAGGGGGGAAGGGGGAAGAATTAGGGAGGGAATTTTTGCAAAAACGCTCAAAAAACCTATATATTTATGATGAAATTTTGTTTAATTTAACTAGAATTTAAACTAAATTTAGTTAAATTAACTGGATTTAAAACGGATTTAACATTAGTTAAAAAAAGATTTCGGCAAAAAATTAAGGGGTGTGCCTTTTCGCGAACCAAATGCTAGGGAAAAATAAATCCAATTTTTTAAAATTAGGGGGGCTTTTGTCTAATCCCCTCTTTACGATCCCTAATATTAATTCTTAAAATGAAAGACTTGTCAACAATCTGTTCTTGATACAACAGTAGAAATATTTTAAATCAATAATAAGCTTAAGATATGTTGAACTTCTTTAATCTGCAAATCATATACAAAATATTGAATATTTATTTTATTTATAAATATGACGTATGTTGTATGAAACTGATGATACTTTTTACTTTGTTATAATCACTTCACTTATAAGCATGTTTGCTTATATCACTGCATTTGTAGAGCACCGAACTTTACTAAAAGTATAAATTTATTAATATTTATGTTGTTGGTTATAATTTGAGATTGCATTTTGATAAGCACGAGCATAGTTCAGCAAATATCCTAAATTTGAAAGATATAGACATACAGTATATTTAATAAGTAATTTGTCAAAAATTTAATGCAAATATTAAGAAATTAAATATTAAATAAATTATAAACATTTTATTGTAGAACTTGTACTATAGGGTTCAATAAAAAGTTGTTATTTTAATTAATAATATTTGAAAAATTATTTTTACTAATTTTAGTAAAATTTCGGGTTAAAATTTTCATGCTTACCAAACCCTGTTTCTTGGTTATAATCAAGAAATTTTTTTTCGATAATAAATTTAGTTTCGGGCCCTTAAAAATATCTTAACTCAAAATTTATTTACATATCAGTTCTATCTATGTTTTAAATTTTTAACTTATTATTTATTTGAGTAATTTTAGAGTATTTAAATTTTTATTAATCAACTTGTGCTTGCTTAATTTTGAAAATAAATCATTTGTTTAATTAAGTTGAGTTAATGTATTTTGAGTTAAGATATTCTTAGGGATGCGTTACTAAACTTATTATCGAAAAAAAAACTTTATGAGTATTTTTTCAAATACGCTCAAAACACCTATATATCTATTATAGGCCAATAGATTGATAAAATGCCAAAGTTTAAATTTTTGATTAAAAAGATTAGTTTTAGTTTAAAAATTAAGTTTAAAACAAAAAGTTAAATAAATGATTATTATTGATATGAATGGAAAGTTTGTCATTCGGATGACAGCAATATATGCATGTCATTCGAATGAGGTTTAAACTCAATTTTAAGTATAAATAATAATGTATTTTCAATCAATTGTTCATTAGATTCAAATCAATTGTCAGTTAATTATATTCATTCATTCATTACATGTAATATATTCAATGCATTTATTATTATTATTAATTAATTATTGAATTGATGTCTAATGTGTTTGAGTGCAATAAAGAGGATATAAAAACTATTTAACTGTTTATTATTATTTAAGTTTAAGTATGTCTTTAGTGATTGCAATTAAAAGAAACCACTCTCTGGTCGAGAGGAACCCTTTCTCTCGACAAATGATATGTCTCTACCATTTGAGTCAACACTGGAACCACAGCTTAAGCCGGAGACCTACACCACATCACTCCTCCACCCGATCGACATACACACTCAAAACATGTCGGAAGAGCCACAACCGGAAGACAGGTTTGGCAAATAAACTCGCCCGGCATATGACATATCTATGATAAAATTTTACCGAATTTAACTGAATTTAAACTAAATTTAGTAAATTTAACTGTATCTAAACCAAATTTAGCATTAATTTAAAGAAAATTTCCTAATTTTAGGCAACAAAAATCCAAAAATAATTGCCGGCCACATGCAAAAATTTGGCGGCAGGCAAAAAGGCGAGGAAATATTTTTTTCGCGGACCAAATGCTGGAGGGATGGTAAATGCTAATTTTCAAAATTAGGGAAAACTTTTGCCCTTTTCACAATGTCTGAATATAATATATGTTTATTATTTAAATAAATGTTATTAATTTTAAAATTTTATTTAAATGTCAAATAAATATTATATTTTTAATTTATTAATATTAATATTATTAAAATTGTAAAAATATTTTTAAAAAAAATTAAATTTATTCTTAAGCTGTTTATTAAATTTAAAAGTAAAATTTTAGATTTAATAAATTAAAAATTTCTAAACTATATTTTTGCATTTTAAATCTATTTTTACTAATATTTTATCTAGTTTGTCTATGTCAATATAAACTGCTAAGTTATTCAGCTAATTAAAATATATATAATTAAGTTTAAAAATTTAAGGCAGCTCAAATTTGCAATTTAAAATACATAATATAACATTTAATTTAAGAAGCAAATACAAGAAAATTTTTACAAAATCAACAAAATTAAGTTTTTTTTAAAAATATAATAATATAAAAATTGCCTTGAGCATTAATGTTAAATTAATAAAATATTTTTCAACTAAAAACAATTTTCAATACTTGTTAAAATAATTTTTTTGTAGATATACATTTATCAGGCATTGTGATCCCCCCGATCAGCCAAAATTCCTCTCTGATTTTGAAAATTGGCATTTATATTTTCCTAGCATTTGGTCCGAAAAAATGTACCCCCCTTCCTCGAGATTTTGCCTGCCGCTTTCGGCGGCCAACAAATTTTTTGGATTTTTTGCCCAAAATTAGGAAATTTTTCCTAAATTGGTGCTAAATCCGGTTTAACTTCAGTTAAATTAACTAAATTTAGTTTAAATCCAGTTAAATTATAAAACATTTCGTCACAAATATATAGGTTTTTTAAGCGTTTTTTAAAAAATCTTTCCTCTGATTTTCCCCCTGGATCGGCCGACCTTCTTAATCCCTGACATTTATATTGTATTATTAGTAAGCTTAAATAAATACATATGTTGGGTAAGGTTTGGGCCTTTAAAGCCAAACATTCCATTTAACTTTTAAACAGCTGGCAACCAGACCCGGCAGTATTAATATAGAGGTTGAGGATAAGAAAACATAGTTTTATATTTTAAAATTATTTTTTATACAATAAATTACACAAGTCGATTAATTAAATTTTATCTTTTTTATACAGAGTACACATGAAGTAGCATTCGGAAGTACAGTAGTTATAACTTGCATGGCCAAATTTATAATCTATTTTGTATTATTTTTCAAATGTTATTTTAAATGCATAAAAAAATTATTACATTTTTTAATAATTCAGCTTTCTAATTATAACTGAGTACAGGATTTCAGTTTTTTTTTCTAGAGTATTTCAGATTTATGCAAGTTAATTTATCCCTAAAATTTATCTGAAAATTTTTAAATTTTAAAAATAAATACCGTTTTATATTTGTTTGTTTACTTATTTATTTATATTTAATGTTTCTTTAAATATTTACTTTTTGATTCAATTGTTTTGAAAATAAACAAATTAATATTTTACGTTATTTTTTTGTTTGAGGATTGCTAAATTCTAAATTTTTGGCCTGATTGGATAAAGTTCAATAAATATGTTTTTTATTTACCAAGTAATCTTCAATTTTAATTATTTTAAAGGGATATATAAATTATACATATTTTATTGATTTTTTAAAATTAAATAGTTTTTATTTAGTTTTAAAAATATACTAGATAAAAACTGAAATTTTTTATTCAATTTTAATTATACAATAAATCTATTTAAAAAATTAACAAATAATTATTATTATTTTAATTTAATTTTGCTTTAATATACATTTGAAGCATTCAAAAATTTTTAGGTAAGAATTATTATTTTTTTCTTTAAAATATAAAACAAATTTATTTGCCAAACAATTAAAAGTAAACATGGTAAAATTTATACAGTATTTTGAATTATAAAGTAGTAATTTATAAAATGTTTACTTTTGATAGTTTGGCAAATAAATCAAATTTTATATTTTATATTAAATTGACACTTGATAAAATTTATATTTGAAAAATATATAATAGATTTTACATTTTGATCTTATAAGATTTTTATTTGTATATTTTACTATATAGCAAGTAAATAATTGAAAAAGACAAATTAAAAAAATTTTAGATTAAATTTATAAGTTGCAAGTATATTATTACAATATTTATTTTTATAACAAAATTATTTTATTTTATTCAAAATTTGTTTTATAAAAAAAATTATAAAATACTTTTACTTTGCATAAAAAATAAATAAAGTTAATGCAATATGTAACAATCTTACATTTACTGTAAAAATTTTGTATAAATATTTAAAATAGTAAACAAGACTAACAGTAAGATCTTAATACATTTTCGAGAATAGATTTGCTTAATCTTATTTACTAGATTTTAAAATTAAAACTATAATACGTTATATACCTTTAACCTTGATCCAACAATCTAAATCTTATTTGCTATTTCCTCAAACCATAATTATGTACTTTTAAAACTAATCCCATTTGTTAGAATTTTAAATTAATAATATATATACTGTTAAGTTTAATCTCATTAATTAATTCCAATTTGGTAAATATATTATTTCTTTTTAATGACAAAAAATTTCAACAAAACACACCAATTTGCGATTTATACACTACTCGTTTTATTAACAATTAATCTTACAATCTTTACTAATTTGCAGTTAATACACCACTTTTTTATATTAACAATCATATCACATAATCTTTATTAATATCCGGACAATTTAATGCTTTTCTATATTAACAATCAAATTGTGCAATCTTAGAGAAGAAGTGGATCCTACACGTTAAAATTAAACATCCATTTTTTTAGAACTATTAAAATTGTTTTTTAAATTGTAACATGTTGAAACTGTTATTACGGATTAAATTTACATGCAATTTTTAATTTAGTTAAATTAGCAAATGAAATAAATATATTATTATTATAAAACAAACTTGTACAAATTATTTAAAAACAAAAATTTAGTTAATTTTTATTAAATATTTAATTATTTTAACAAGCTATTTAAATATTTCAATATTATTTGTAATTATTTTGTATTTAATCATTATTTTTTTATTTATTATTAAAAATAATCAAAACATACAAGTTAATTTTGTTAGTTGCATAAGTGAAAATAATATATCTGCATCGCTAATTTGCAATTAAATTTTTTTCAAATTATGTATAAACTTAAAACAAAACATAATTGAATATTTTATTTACATAAATTTTTAAAATCTACAGAGTCAATTATTAAAAGTAAATTTATAATAAATATTTTACATTTAACAAAGTAGCATAAATTTAAACAAATAGCTTGCTATAAATGAAATGCAAAAAATAATAGCATCGACCGACCTTCTCTATTCCTGATGTTTTTGTAATTATAATCAAACTCATATATATAAGGCAGGAATTGTGAAAAAGGGTAGATCAGCCAAAAATCCCCCCCTGATTTTGAAAATTGGCATTTAGCCCCCCCCATTAGCATTTGGTCCGAGAAAAGTTACACCCCCTCAAAATTTTGCCCAAAATTAGGAAATTTTCCCTAAATTGATGTTAAATCCGGTTTAAATCAAGTTAAATTAACTAAATTTAGTTTAAATCCTGTTTAAATCCAGTTAAATTAGATAAAATTTTATCACAAATATATAGGTTTTTTTAAAGTTTTTGAAAAAATTCCTCCCCTGATCCCCCCTAGGTTTTTGGCCAAAATTTTGGTAAAAATCCCCATTCTGATCCCCCCTTGGATTGGCCGACCTTCTCAATCCCTGATATAAGGGCATGCAAGTATATGCGCGGAAATATGGTACATGATAATATATAATTTATTTTATTCAAAACTTATGATTAAATTAAAACAAAATATCAAATATTCATTTTAAAAAATTTAAACATTATCTAAAAAACTTTAAAAAGCAAGTTATATGTATAAAAGATTACTTTATATTAGTTGTAATCATAAATTCAAATTTCAAACATATGTTTTTTATTGTCATTTCCTTGCTATTTTCATTGTTTAATTATTATAGCATCTTATTATTGCATTTAAAAGTACTGTAGTATTAAAACTAAAGTAATCTTCTGTTCATGTAATATAAAAATTTATTTGAAAATTTAACAAAAAAATAAAGTTTTTAATAAACTTTGTAATAGTTAATTCAAAATTAATTTTAAATGTATAAAAATAATTAAATATTAATTAGCTAGTTTAAAATTAAAAAATTATTTGTTTTTTAG
>JAQFXP010001432.1:0-19343 GCA_034693685.1 Belba bartosi
GATAAAATTGTTAAAATTGTTAATCTCATTTTGATTTTTTACGTGATCAAGTAAGTTACACTTTTAATCAATTTTAATTTAAACATTGCTTTATATACTATTTTTATAGTATAAAAATTTTTTAAATTACGGATGTAATTTGTTAAATAATTTTTCTTGTTATAAAATTATGTTAATATTTTAATTTTAATAAGTTTATTGACTTAGCAGCTGTTGTATAACGGCTGCAAGAAAATTTATAAAATCTAATACAAAATTATAGAGTTTATAGGTTTAAATAAAATGATAAAAATAAATCACAGCATAATGTTATTATTAATGTTATTTTTAATATAAACTCTATGTTAGTTTTTATATTTATAACTTATAATTAATATTTTAATTTCTTACAATTTTTTATTTTTAGATTTTGCCCTAAAAACAAAATTAATTTTTTTTAAATCTAAGCAGTTAACAATATTAATATAAATTAAAGTAAAATGCTTATGATTAAAAACAATATGTATCATGCAATTTTTAAATATTTTAAAACTATAACTAAATAACTTTGAAGATACTTGTATATCTGAAGCAAAATATCTAAAATAAATTTTTTATATTTGCCGCAATTGAAAAAATTGAAAACAATAACAGATGGCACATGCTCATCTATACTATGGTCAAAATCAATTGAATAGAGCAGTAACAGCAGTATATAGAGTCTGGATGCCTGTGAAAGTTTAATAGAACAGAAGTTATGCATTATTCCAAATTCAAATAATTAGAATAAACCTAGTTTATTTTTATAATTTTACCTATTTTAAGTTAAACATTTAAAAAAAGAATACAAAAATTATATCTAGATAACTTATAAACAAAGCTTTTTTAAATAATTTTTATTTTGTTTTTTAGGCATGTTCTATTTAAAAATACGTAAAATTATAAAAATAAACAAGGTTTATTCTGGCTAATTGGAGGTAAAGCAATACAGAACTTCCAATCTATTAGATATTTATAAGCAATTGTATGGTTGTATTTACAAAGTTTATAATTAAATATTTCCTATTTAGTTGATGTTAAGTGTAGAGTAAATGTAAGAACACTTTCTCCGTTATATGATATAAATTAATTTTATAAGAGATTTGAAAAAGAAATTAGCTAAAATTAATATATTTTTTTAATTTAAAAATTATTTACTTTTTTATTGTCATTTGATAGGCAAAAATTTACCTACTTATAATTAGCCAGGCACATTATTTTAAGTGTTTTTATTTTTGCTAAAAATTAGAACATTTTCTCAAAATTTGCGCTATCTTCAGTTTAAATCAAGTTGAATTTGGGTAAATTACATTATAATTACAGTATATAAATTTTTAAACGTTAAAAACTTTATCTTTAATGCATTGATGGTTTGAGGCATTACCAATTTATTAATTCTTTGATTTTATTTTATTATAAATTATTATTTTAAAAATGTTGTAAGCTGTAATTTAAACCAGGACAACAAATAATATATTTATTTAAACTAAAATTATTATATTTGATAACAACTACAATTTACATTGATTATTTATAATTTAACCAAGAAATATTTTTAACAAAGTATATTTTGTCCAGTGAACAAACTTACTTATTTTAATTTTTATTTTTTTAAAATTAAAACATTCAATAATTGTAAATTATTGTAAAATATTTATAGATAAAATTTATTATGTAATTTTAAAAATTTAGTTAATTGCAAGTAAATAATATTAAATCTAAAGCAGAATAATATATATAATTTATATAATATAAATCGTTATATTTGCCGCAATTGATAAAATAAAAAATAATAACAGATGGCACATGCTCATCTATAAAATGATCAACTCAAAATAATAGAGCAGTTGTATTGACAAAGTTTGCTATTATTCAGTAGAGCTCAAGTGTAGAGTAGATGTTAGA
Source organism: Belba bartosi (assembly GCA_034693685.1). Taxonomy (NCBI): domain Eukaryota; kingdom Metazoa; phylum Arthropoda; class Arachnida; order Sarcoptiformes; family Damaeidae; genus Belba; species Belba bartosi. The sequence goes on from JAQFXP010001432.1 coordinate 1,924, forward strand.
ACACTGATCCCGTTATATAGTTCTGATATTTTACCATTTAATCTCTTTTTGTCATTGATTTTATATTATTGAAAATTAATATTTTATTTATATATAAATCTAAATAAAACATTAGTTTAATTTATTACAATTTTTATTTAAAATTAATTTTAATGCACAAATAATGGCAATAATAAATTATTTTTTAAATAATTTTGTATATTAAAATTTATCTTGTAATAATACCTAATAAATTCAATATAATGATAAACAATTCTAAATAATAAAAACATTTAATTTACAAATTCTAAACAACAGAATAATTAATTTTTAAAACAAATTAATTTTAATAAATTTTATAATAAAAATGACTTAAATGCTTAAATGAGAATTGAATGTTTGCGCAAAACTTTCTATCCAAGTGCTGATGAGTCAACTTTCCTCCTGTAATGGCATAATCATAAACGGGAATGAGTTGTAAGGATGAGAAGGCATACGGAATACTGTATATTAGTATCGCATATGTGTTAGACATACAGTATATACTAAGGCATAGCATCTAAATGCAGGCAAAAACAGAAAAAGTAAAACCAATTTGTGTTAAATGTGATGAAAAATGTTGAAACTGTTCGACACATCCAATGCATAACCAATATTGACCAGAAGTGCCGTTCTTTTCCACACTCTTTGTCATAGATACTCTCTCTCTCTTTCTCTCTCTCTCTCTCTCTCTCTCTCTCCCCCTCTCTATATCTCTCCTCTCTCTCTCTCTCTTCTGCTCTCTCTCTCTCCTGCTCTCTCCTGCTCTCTCTCTCCCTCTCCTGCTCTCTCTCTTGCTCTCTCTCTCTCTCTCTTCTGCTCTCTTTCTCTCCTGCTCTCTCCTGCTCTCTCTCTCTCTCTCTTGCTCTCTCTCTCTCTTCTGCTCTTTCTCTCCTGCTCTCTCTCTCTCCTCCCTCCCTCGCTCCCTCCCTCGCTCCCTCCTCCTCTCTTGCTACTCTATATAAAAAATATTTATCATTTTATATGAAATACTGTAAAGTAGTAACAGAACTGAAAATAACGTAACATTTCGATTGACTTTCACTTATAAGTGTGAGTCAGTCACACATATCAATGGATGAGTGCTCTGCAGACTATCCGAATGCACGTCCCAAGTCTTCGGCAACTCATCCACAAAGCCGTGGCTATAGTCCGACACTTTGAGTGTTGTATTTATATTTCATTCGGATCATTAACTAATGATAACTGTTGGGGAACGGGAGGAGAGAATAATAAAAAAGTAAAGTTCTAGACATATATATATTGTGCATTAGAGTCGGCTTTTCCTAATCGATCCGAAATATACAGTTAGAGAAGGCTTTCAATTATGTATGGATTCAATGCTCGGCTTTAAGTGGCGAACAATTTATTGCTTTTAATTAATGTCGAAATCAATCGATTGACACAACTTTCTCATTGAGACAATTTGGTGTTCGAGTTAATTAATTTTTACTTTTTTTTTGTCATGCTAGTTTTTCCTCCACTTTATTCAATATTAACTCTCTTTTCTGTATTAAGTCTTTTGTGAACTGTTTTATCAATTTTTTTTCATTTCTTTTCGATTCATGATTTTGCATAAATTTCAATGATTTTAAAATTTTATGATTTGTTTGACGTTTAAAATATGCTATCATTTGATGGATGAGCACATGTTTGGCATAAAAAATGCAAATATATTAAACAGAAAGGCTATACAAAATATTTTTTCAAAAAATTTATATTTTTATAATCATTTTGATCATTAGATTGTATAAAAAATGCAGAATTTTAATATAGATTTAGTCTATTTTTTAAGTCAAACAAATTTTGATAAATTAGTATAATTTATAGTAAAGTTGACTTATGCATTGTAAGACTAAACTAGATAAAATGGAAAAAATAATTTTATAGCAAATAAATTGCTAACATTCTATAGTTTAATACAGGAATCGAAAAGGGGGGAGTTAAGCAAAAGTCCCCCTTATTTTAAAAGTTGGCATTTATCCCCCCCCCTAGTATTTGGTCAGCGAAAAGGTACCAGCCTGCGTCTTTTTTAAGCCAAAGGTTTTTAAACCAAAATTTGGAAAAATTTATGTTAAATTCGGCTTAAATTCAGTTAATTTAAGTTAAATTGCATATAAAATTAAGTGGTTTTAAAGTTTTTTAAGTGTTTTTGAAAAAAATTCCTCCCTTTATCCCTCTAGGTTTTTATCACAATATTTTTGTAAAATTCCCATCCTGATCCCCCTGGATCTCCGACCTTCTCGATTTCTGTTTTAATAAGATTTTAAAAAAATATTTCTAATAGATGTCACACATTGTTCCAAAAGTTTTATTTTATTGATTAAAACAAATATTTTTATTCTACAAAAATATGTTTATAAAAATTATAGCATAAACTCAATAAAATTGTTCATGATTAATTTAATATTTATAGAGTAATAATTTTAATTTGATTTCTTAATTATGCATTAAATTTAAATTGTCAAGTTAATTTATAGATAGTTAAGTTAGTTTTTAATGTTATGCATTTAATTATATATGAATTTATAAACTTATTTTATTAAATAAAAGTTTTAAAATTAGTCAAAATTTTTAACATAAAATAAAAATAATTAAATCAATAGAAAAGTGCTTTAAGTGAGAAAAAAAATTTTTTCGAAAATCTAATTTCGACTTTGATTGTATGAATTGAATTAGCATTGAATGACTGACTGAATAGATACCACATTTGATAACTTAAACGCAACACTCAATCCAATTATATTTGAAATGAAATTTTCGTAACAAAAAAAAACAAAAATTTAGTTCATTTAAACGACAAATTGATTTCAAACACAAAACGCATGTAATTGGGTTCGAAAAATAAACTTCAAAATTAATCAAAAGTTGATTGAATTTTACAACAAAATCGAGAAAAACTACGAAATATTTAAATTAATTTAATTTAAATCAATTCAACAAATTGTATGTTCGCCTAACCTATGCATACGATTGAGAGACAAACAAATTAATGCAAATATATTCACGACTTCGAGCGTTCATTCAAACTGTTTTTGAGTTAATATTTAGTCCTATTATATAAATAGTATCGAAAACTATTTTACTGTATATTCTGTTTTCAATACTTTATCACTCAATGACTGATTGATTACCACTTATTATACAATATATTAAAACTCATCCACTCTTTGCATACATTTCTCTTCAGCGGAACACCCGTTGAGTCCGACAATAGTTTGAACACAACTACCGAATAGAAGTGAATTAATCATAAATTTATGTCTATTTCTATGTTTGTATATAAACAACAATAGTATAGATAAAGTGATGAGATTTACAAAAAAAATATATATTAACTACTTCTACAAATAGTAATAAAAACAATTTATAACAAAAAACTATCATAAAAATACTCTAGGTCTAAAAAAATAGATAAAAAAAATAAATATATAACAAATCAATCCTTAAATAGAGTTATATTATTAGTAAAAATACTGATAAAAAACTGAGTTATATTATGTGTTTAAAAGTAAATATTTGTACAAAACATAAAAAATTTTATTAGTTTTATAATAATAATAATAAAAAATAATAATAGATTTCGGTTAAGTGAAAGAGAGGTTTAGTTTTTATTTATATTTGAAGTAGTTTTCAGTGGATTTATCGGATTCTGATTGTAATTTGTTTCCCATTTCTAATATAGATTAATATAAAAATTTTTGCCTAACGTATAGTCAGAGTTACAGTTAGGGCAGAAGTGCCGGTAATTTGAGTATTAAAGTCTATATCCAGTGGCGGTTCATAAGGGAATGGGAGAGTGAGGACTGGGAGAGAGGGAATGGCAGACATTGTTTACTATTGGCAATCAATGAGATGTGACCACTAGTGCACTGTTAGAGCATTTCCTATGCGTTTAGACTATAGTCGTTGAACAGAAAAACACATTTAGTTTGAATGCAATAACGAGTGCAGAACCGAATGCAGAGATAATTACTATTTTTCACTTTAATAGACGTCTTTAAGTTAATACAAAGTGATGTGAAGTCAATAATAAACAACTCGAATAAGATCACAAATTTATGCATAAATTCTTAGCTAATATCAAGTTAGTTTTACACAATTTTAGTCGAAAAATAATTTTTATCTAAACTTAAAACTAGAAATTCATTTGAATATAGAGTAGAACAGCGGCTGTGATAAGGGATGTAGTGTTCGAGTCTATAGAGTTTATAGAGTCTGTTAAGTGAATGCAAATAATTTGAGTGTAAATGAAGACATTCTCACATAAACTGAACAGTAATTTAGACATAGACTACACCAAACTGGCGAAATCGCAAAAGTTTAATTCAAACTAAAAATTTATTCATGAATTTAAATCAACTATTGCTTCAGAATAAGACCTATTTATTGCCTAATTTCTAGTTTCGAATTGCCCTCAACTCTACTCTATATTTGAGACTAGATTTAAATTAAAGCCAATATTTTTCTCATTTAATATGTAGTCAACGACTACTGTATTCAAAATCTAATAGTCATTATTGCTATGGTTTTAATCCTTTAGATTAAATACAATTTTCAGACATAACGGATATATTTATAATAGTTTTTGTTTAGTCTGTGATTCAGACAATTGCCAATTGATTGCTGTTTTCAATGAATTATATAAAAATAAAATTAAAATTGTGTTTCGAATAGACTATTGCTTTGCAATACTATCTCCTCTTCTCAATTCGAAGTGATGTCTAATATTGTATTAATTTAGTTGAGCTCTGAATCAGTTAAATGAAACCAATCATCAAAACAGGCGTTGATTTTCAAACCCCTTTTTGTGTCATTTCAATCATTCGTTATGTTCTCCTCTTTTTGTTAAATAAAATTAATTTTCTTTTTAACTCTCCCTTTCCCTACCGAACCCTCTCAACCAACTCATTGCACAGGCATTGACTGGCATTTGAATGAATAACTGAATGAATTGAACGGAAAAATCCAAACTATTACTCGTTTCCTATCAAAGAGTGAGAGAAAGTGGAGTTTTTTTCACTCTTTTATCGAATAATTCTGTTATCAATGTTTGAGTTAATTAGTATAAGGGCTGTAAGTATGCGAATACAATAGAAATGGTTTAGATTTTATGTAGAAATTTGATTAAATTGAAAAAAAAACACAAAAACTTAAATTTTTTTATGATTGAACGCATGAATAGTTTTATTTAAAAAACTCTTTTTTAGATCAAAAGATAATAGACTGATAACAGTAGTGTCTATTTGAGAGGATTGATATTCTGATGTTTAGTGAGCTTTCAATTATAAATATATAAACTTTAATCAAAACATAATATGTCTTTCATTCAGTATTTTTTGTTTTGTTAATAAAGTTTTAGATATGTTTGAAACGCCTGTCAATTGTCTGCTCATCAATACGAGCACTAATGCAGTGAAACAATACATAAAAACTTTTTAAAATTACATATATTTTAAAAGGGTTTTGAAATACAGTATAATTTTGGTTTTTAACAATATACATGGGTTAATTTATATATAATAATTAAAACTCTTACAATTAAAAAAATTAAAATATATTTAAGTAATATAAGTTGTAATTAAAATAATTATTTAAAAACTTTTAGCTATAATTATATAATGTTATTATTTTATTAAATTATATAGTTCAAAATATATTTATAGTAAGTTGACTGTATTATTGATTTATTTTAGCAAGATATTTTCAGCAGATGTCACATATAGCTCTTTAAATGCATAGTATTTTTATTTGATACACTAAAATGCCAATATAATAAACACTCAGAATTATAAATTTTCTATTATAATGTACACTATCTAATGCACACTTTAATACAAAATTGTACTTAAAATGATTCAGTTTAATGAACAATTTTTTATAATAGCCAATTTATAAAATTATTGTTGTTTTATTATACTGGTACTTTACTGTAGTATTTATGTTAATCTTATTTTTCTAAAGCAAATATAACAAATTTCTTACTTGATAATTTATTGTGCTTTTAAATAAAATTAATAATACCTATAATATTTATAATGCTTATAAGTTAGTCAATTATAAATGCATTTATAGCAACGATAATACATTAGTTTATTTATTTTGTTTGTTAAAAGTTATTATCAATTAGATTTAATTTTTTTTTTATAAAATTAAAAATGTGAATGTGTATTTTATATAGAGTTACATAAAATAATATTTATAAAAGCTTTTTAAGTATTTGATAAAATAATTTAAAAATTAATACAATTTTCTCAACTAATTCTCAAAACAAATAATTAAATTTTTACTCTAATGCTAAAAAATAAAAACTACGTTAAAATTTGTTCTTGTTTAATATTTCGATGACATAAACACAAAAAACTTTTCAAATATATTGAAATACTGTCTATTCTATCATTTGAATTCCAAAACACATGTTTGTGACAGACATTCACTTAAGTTATTATTAAAAGCAAAAGATTGAGAGAAAAAATATTGAATCAAATGTTTGCATAACTTTTTTTTTTCGATGACATCTCATGTCTTTTGCAAAGCAGTTAACATAAACTAAAAGATAATTTGATTTTCGAGTTGTGATTGTCTATCGACACAAAACAATAATAAGAAAATTGACCTAAACCTCAAACAAGTGAATCAGAAATAAGGGAAAAATCTGAACAATGATTGCAAATATGTTTATTTGATTTAATAGTCAACAGAAATAACAACATTTTTATCAATGTATTACTGCTAAGTCGTAATAGACTATAAACTATAGTAAAGACAAAACAAATATTTTATTACATAATTATAAGACATATGAATGTATGTGAATGACTACGAGAGACGAACCTATAGTTTATTTTATTATGAATTTCAGACAAATATTATCGACAAAAATATTTGTGAAGAAATCTTAAGCGAACCGTCAGTTCTGGTCAGGTTTCCGGTGATAAAAGGTTCCGAACGACTGGCTATACTGCCAGTACTCACGCACTCGACTTCGCATTTGTGTCATTATTTTTCTCACATTTGCTATTAATTCAATAGATGTGTAGAAAAGAGGGAAAAATATTTTTCTTATATTTTTTTCGACAACTTTTTCAATGTCTCTAATGACTAAATGGAAAGAAGAGATGAAATGAAAGAAAATTTTTTCTCGTTTAATAACTATTGCTTTGATTACATTTCACACTTTTATTTGAAATATATTTATTTCTATTGATATTTCTGATAAAGTTTTGTTAAGTAATACCACTTTTGGACTCATAATTGAATCATAAATTCGTAAATATATACCAAATATATAATTAAGTGTTTATTATATCTATATATAGAAAATGGGCGCAAAACGTGATATATATTTATGGATAGAATAATAATAAATATATTATGAGATTAGGTATGTATTAGGCGTTGGACTATAAATGATAAATCATATCAAATATTATATGAGTTTAGAGACAACACATAGAAAATGATTAATTGATATCAAGTTTTTTGTTCGACACTCAAGACTTAGATCTAATAATACAATTCAATTGTCTATATGTATAGTAATACTATAGTAGAGCCGTATCGGTGCTATTGGTCTGGAAATGGCAAACACTTTGTGCTGAAGTATAAGAAGAAACAAAAGATCAAACAATAAGTAAAAGAATAGAATCAGAAATAAAGAGCGAAAATATGAGAAGAATTATCAATATATAGCGAAAAGTGAGAGAAAGTGGACAACACTTAGAGTGAGAGAAGAGAAAAAGCAATAACTCTTAAGACATGTAACCGATATCTAAGACATATTGATAGCTATGGAAGTGATGCAAGTGATGGATCATATATTAAAGTGAAGACAACTTAAGACAATTCGAGACTGCACTGAAAGAATTGAATTTAATAAAAATATATTAAATTGATTTCTAAATTAAAAATCTAATAAACATTTTATATACAAATAAAATATCTATACTTTTAACTGAAAAAATGCAAATTTAGTGATAAACAAATTTTTGTCTAAAATAATGTTTTTTGTCTAAAATATATAATTTTTAACTAATATATAAAATAAATAATTTTTTAAAAAGTTTTTTTCTTAAATAAAAATAAACTTGAAACTAATCTAAAAAATATTTTTTGAATCTCTTGTGTCTATTCCTCTGTCTATAAAATATTTGTCGAATATGTTTGCGTCCATTCGAGTGGAAACAGCTGTTCCTGTGTTGACCACTCTTTCAAAAACAGATATATTAATACAGTTTTCCATTGAATGACTGTTTGATCAAATAGAGAGACATAAAGACTCGTAAAATCTTTTTTATTGAATGGATTTTTTATTTCTGTTAATAACAGTTAGTCTGTAATCAGAGCACTAATAGCTCTTCAATCCTTAGTAAAGATTATAATCTCGAATGCATTACAATTGTTATAAATTGGGATATAAAGGCATTTATTATGTCATAAACATAACTAATATGTAATTACAATAATATTTATTTTATTTTTACAAAAAAAAATATAATACAATAATAACAAAGATTTAAAGCCATCAATAGATACAAAAATATATTTATAATGATATTTTTAAAAATATATAATAATCTTAATATAAAATATTTATAAAATAATTATTTTTAATATATATAAAATAAAATAAAATTTTTAACTAAAAAATAACTTTTAATAAAATCAATTTAAATTTATAATTTAAAAAGTAAGCTAGTGAAAGTAAAAAAATACAATATTAATTTATATTAAATAAACACTTGAGAGCATTCTTTCCATTCACTTCTCTAATTCATATCTTTAGTGTTTATTCAGTCTAACAATCAGAACAACACAATATTCGTTCAAAATGTCATTCACGGCCTCTATGAGTGAAATCACCAGCAGAGCACAGCCAACAGCTCAGTAAGTAGTGATGTGTTGGCCATCACAGTCGTCAACAAGACATCAGATCTCAAACCTCTTCTGAATAAACAGAAAATACTAAAGATATGATAAACCAAATAAATCTGATTCTATGCTCCGATCGCACTGTCCATCAACTCCAAAGATAATTGCTTTGCTATTCAGTGCACAAAAAACATTTGAGACGTTTCTATATATTTATATGTCTAGTGTTGGCGTTCAGGAGATATTGGATGCCCTCCCTGTGCCGCTGCTTATTGATTTGTCTGATCCAACTGGTGCTGTCACTATAGATTCAAATCTCTAATAATTGCAGATATTTTTGGTCAATGTTGACACAAATCTAGTTATTTCACTCTTCAGACCTAATCAGATGCCAATAGAATTATTTTTTCAATATTTATCATAAAAAATATTTTATTTACAATAAAAAATAGATTTTATTTTATTTTTCTGTGATTTATATATTTTTATTTTGTTTTTTATTTTTTATAATAGAAATGCTGAAACATTTCGTATTTTTAATAAAGCAATTAATATATTTCCAAAAATATGTATAAAATTTATATTAATTGTATTTTTAAAAATTCAGTCAATACTTAAATTTGCTTGTTTAATTATAAAATTAGCAAAATAAAGTTTGAAAAATATAAACTAGACATAATAAATAAATAAAGAAAACAATTAAATGTGTCGAAAAATGTGAAGAATTTTTCCAAATTAAATTAATTGTGATTTCAGTGGTGTTTGAGTCACGTCTGTCAACAGTTTTATAGAAAAGTTATATCACTTGCAGTCATTCGACGAGTTTATTGACTCAAACAATAAATTCTATTATAGTATAAAACTTTTGAGTGAATATACGACTGAAATGAATGCAAACTATGCGGAGAATAGAGTTGTGATGGAGTTTAAGCAATAATTTATTTATGAAAATCACTGGAAAACAGTTCTCTGTTTACATAAACTTCAGTTCAGACGTGACTTGAATTGCTATCAAATAGTTTAAAATTTCAAAGTTTTATCTATTCTTAAAAATCTAATCACAAACTACTTAACTACTTATTCTTAATTAAAAAAAATAATATAAAACAAAAATCTCCATGATTAAAAAAATTATTCAAAAATACACATGTTTAATTGGTATACAATTAATAAAAAAGCTTAAATTATTAAACCCAAAAAACATCACTAAAAATGACTAATAGCACAAAACTGATAGCTTTTCTCCACTTTTAATAATTATTTTCCAAATCCTAGACAACAGTCATAGCACCGGAAAAAATCAATTCGGAACTCATGTATCACTCTTTACGACAGTCTCTCCTCTTTCAGCAAACTATTTATTCCCTACTTATCAGTCGCTCATTAGAGACGCCCTCGAAATCATTGACTCAAATCCATATTCAGTTTATATCCCAATTCTCTGTTCTATTATTTATTATCAAAATAAGTATATATTTTCATATTTTATTGAAAACGTGTCTAAAGTTTTTTTAAACAATAATTTTGATTATCTTTTGTGGAGTAATTAGAAAACTTTTTTTTAACTATATGTTACAATTTTTCGAATTAATTAAAATTTGTTTAATATATTTAATACAAAGTTTTCCATTGTTTTCACTCGAGCGCAGGTGTTATGCAATTAGTTTATTGTTTGACAAAACTTTTGAAAATATATTTTTATTGATTTAATTAATGAAAAATATTTCAAAACTGTATTAAGTGATGCATACAATGTGTTGAAGATTTAATGTAATATTAGCTGTCATTTGCAGAGCTTTGCAATAGGATTTAGTATTATTTTTAAAAAATAATATTAAAATTTTTTTAATTTAAATAATCTAATTATCTAAAAATCCTCCTGGCTAGCAAGAGCCAAAACAATACTTTAGACAAATTTAATAAATTGTTTTTCATTAAAAAATATTTGTTCAATGACAGTCTAGATTAATAATGTAATCTAAAAAGGCAATTTGTGCCAATAAGTTTTAAAATATAAACATTAAAATAATTTTCAAAAATAGTTTCATATTAAAAAAATTAAATTCTAGTTTTTAAATTGATCTTGATACAAATTTGCGCTTTACATAATAAGTTATTAATTATGAATAAATTTGAATTTTATAATTTAAAGATGATAGTTTTAAAAACTTTAAAAATTAATTTTTAAAATAAATATTTCAACAATTGCTGTAATTTAGTTAAACAATAATTTGACAATTTATTAAATATTTATTTTGATTTTATTATTTTAACAACTAAATTTAATTTTGACAAAAATATTGAAGTTTATTTCAAATATAAAAATATTTAGTTTTTAATTTTATTTATTAATGAAATACATAAAAATCAAAAACATAAATTTGGCTATAGTTCAAATAAACTATAATTATATTTTGAAAATTTCTAAACAATGAATTTAAGTGAAATAAATAGAAATACTCGAAATAAATGCTTTTTAATAAATAAGATATATTTATAGAATACAAAATGCATTAGAGTTTACGATATATTAGAGTTGAGTCAAAGTATCTGATCTCTACTGTAAGTTTGTTTGATAAAGTTTTCTGCTTTTCATCGCTATCTCTGTATTTTATTTATAGTAAATGCCATTAAATATAAGTTTACAAAAATACTCTATATATCGAATATCTAATACACGACTAACTGTTGCCATGTCTTCCAATCGGTTTAGTTCTAAAAACATGTTTTTATCTCTCGTTCAGACACTCAGATCTTATTAAGTGATGTACTCTAACTGTAATACTAGTGCTGTCTGTATGGGCTCTGTTGAGTCACAACTCAATTACCTATTGCTGGGGAAACGGATTATTGTATTAAAAAATTCATCATTTGTTTGACACAAAACTTTTGTTGATATTTTCTAGTTACTTTTCATTAATTTAATTTATCAAACATTAATTTTAAAATAAATTAACGATTGTTTCTAGCTAAATTTATAAATATTGCATAATTTGTTGAATATTTATAAATACTTTTATTTTTAAAAATATAAAAACATATAAAATATTAAAATTTATTTTATTTAAATGATTTTAAATTAATTAATTTATATACAGTATTTGAGAAATACAAAATTTTAAAATTTGTATTAAAAACAATTAAAACAATAAAAAAATATTTAATTATTGTTTATTTAATATTTGTACATTAAAATCAAACAAATAAAAAACAAAAAATTTTATTATAATATGTATTCAAACTTATTTGTGCAAGAGCTAACTGATAACCTTAAATAATCTAAAATTTTACTTAAAACATTTATAGTATTTACAAAATAAAATATCTTAAATATCCTAGCAACTAATAAATTAAAGTTTGTTTTTGTAGATGGTGTTGTCCACACGATTTCTTGACTGTCGAGAGTCGTGTTTCACTTAAACAATAATATGCGTAAACCAATAGAAATGTTTTAAATATTTAATCATTCAACATAAAATATATAAAATATTTATCAAAATAATGAAAATTGATTTGTAGTTAGTTTATTCTTACTGGGCGCTTAAGAAAAGCTATGATGTTGTCAAACCTAAATATAAGATATTTATTTATATGCAAATTAAGGCATATTTATTTTTAAAATAATTCTTTAATTTTTCTTGTACAAAATAAATTCAAATAAAATGCTAGCTTGGATAAAATTAATTAAAATATTAGTAGTTTTTGACAAATTTTTATTTATTAATATATTAATAGGAAAGTTATAATTTAACTATTATTTAGATTCAAATATATTAAAAATTGGAATTTGAGTTAGTTAAATTTAATTTAATGTTTGAAGTTTTCTGTTCGGGTCATTTACAAAATAAATAAACGCTTGATACTTTAAAGTAGGCTCGTGGGCCACTATTTAACAGCGTTATTTGTAATTTTGCAAGTAGCTTTTGATTACGTGTTTAAAACATTTATTTAATTCATAACTTTAATAACTTACGAGTTCGAATTTATCCGAGATTGAGAAGGGGGGATTAGACAAAAATCCTCCCTGATTTTGAAAATTTGGATTTCCCCCCCCCCCTAGCATTTGGTCCGAGAAAAGATATTCCCCTCGAGGTTTTGCCGGCAAATTTTTTGGGTTTTTTGCCCAAAATTAGGACATTTTTCCTAAATTGGTGCTAAATCCGGTTTAAATTCAGTTAAATCAAACAAAATTTTATCATAAATTTATAGGTTTTTTGAGCGTTTTTGGAAAAATCTTCTCCCTAATCCCCCCGAAGTTTTTGGCCAAAATATTGGAAAAATTCCCTCCCCTGATCTCCCCCCCCCCCTGGATCGGCCAATCTTCTCAATCTCTAAAATTTATAGCGGAAGTTATAAAATTGCTGGCGATTGTTTTTGAACGTAATCTAAAAATTAAGACTGAAAAAAACGGTAAATTTTAACTTAGACCATAAATAGTTGCATTGTTAGAAATAGCAATCACAAGTTTATATTAATTAACTTATTAAAGATTTAAAAGTGCTTTATTTCAAATACTTATTATAATAGATAAAGTTTATAAATAGAAAAATAGTAACCAATTTTTTGATGTGACAAGTTGCAATAGTGTATTACATAACAACGTCCTTAAACCCAGTACAACTTTATATTAAGTTTTTTAGCGCAAAAAATTTAAGCTTTGCCCAAGTCTACTTTAAAGAAATGTAAAACAAAAAATAAACATGTGCAAATCTTTTTGTTGATTTAAACCCCTAAATTTGTATTATTTTGATAAAAAATACTTGTATCTAATTTTATTTTAGATAGTACATCAGCACAACATTTGATTTGTAATCCATATTGAAAAAGGTTAATATTGACATAATTGTCAGTTTATTTAGAATCAAAGTTAAAAATATAATATACAAGCTAAATCATTTACAAGTTTTTTAAATAGCAAAATGCGTGTTTTTTTCTAGGTGTCTGGGACAATACTTATGGCTGGCATAAAAATTCAATTTCTATTTGCTAAAATTTAGTTAGGTCTTATATGTTAGATTTGTATTTAGATAAATTTAACTGCAAGTAATAAAAATTAAAATTACCTAAATGCTATTACAAATAATTATGATTTGTGCATATACAGTATTTGTTTAGTATTGTTTTGTACAATATGAATTTATTCTAATTATTTTAAACCCACTACTCGTCTAATATTAATAGTATATGTGAAAATTAATTTTACTGTATATAAAACCAGGTTCTAGACTGGACCTGGGCAAAACCTAAGGATTCAATGTGTTTGTTAGTCTTGTTTGCTGTTTGTTTACAAAGACAAAGCATGTTTTCCGTAAATTGAAATATATACCCCTCTCGACCCAAGCTATATCCTTATAAAGGCCACGCCTCTATAAGTCACGGCCCACATACTAAAGAAAAGCCTATATATATTTAATTATTTTTTTAATTAAAGGTTATTTAAATTTTTATTTATATTCAGTTTATTATTTTATTCAAAAATACAATACATAAAAATTAATTTGAAAATCTGGCCATAGTTTAAATTAATTATAGATTTTTAAATTATATATTATATAAATTACTTATTAATGCATTTAATTAATATTTATATCTTGACCTTTAATTCAAAATATTTTAGTAAAATTACAAATTTGATAAACTTTAAAATTATTACAAAATTTACTCAACGTCTCCTCTCGGTCTTAGACCTCTCAAATTATGTCAGTCAGTTCACGATTTGTTAAATTTAATTCATTAATTACGACATCTTGTTCTCGGCTTTGAATCTGATCATCTAAATTAAAATACAAATTTTTTAAACTATAAAATTAGTAAAAAAGTTACTTAAAATTTATACCAAAAAAATTATTAATTAATTAATATAATAAATGTATAAGAATTATAGTTTACTAATGAACACAACCAGAAAATATTTGGATAAAAAAATTATTGAATTGAATGCTAAACATTTAATCAGAGAAAACCCAACTTTCGTCACCATACGGGGTAAAATGATAACTTGCCATTTTTTGGTGCATTCATTTCTAATCCATTATTAATCACATTAAACAAAAATTCTGAAATTTATTGATAATTATTGCAATTAAGTATCGCTTCTTTGCAATTATTAGTAAATATATCGGATAAATAATTTTGAATATCATTCGGGTTGAGATCGATAATGTATACATTGATGTGATTTAGTGCCGATTCAATCACTGACAATATTGTCTTGGTGATATTTGAAACAAGTATAAAAATAAACTTTAATAATAATGTAATATAATTTGAAAAGTATAAACACAAGTTAAGACAAAAGTTATAAACTTGATAAAAACATAATAAAAATTAAATTATAATATAGTTATAGTACGTAAGATAAAGACAATTAAAAACAATACCGCTTGCTCCATTTCTTTGATTGTCTTCGCTATTTCAGAAATTTCTTTCCGCAATCTCTCGAATTCAATGCAATTAATATTCTGTTTAATAATTCGATTTTGTTGACACGAATGCTCGTTATGTTTACTAATTCCACAAGTTTTGCATTTCTCGTTTGGATTAAATTCACAATTAATCAAATGTTGAGTCAATTCATTCAATCGGAAAATGCTTTGACAGCCGTTTACGTCGTATTCGCATTTGATTTTCATATTTCCCAATAAATTGTTTAATACTCTCGGACTCGGATTCAGAAGATTTCGATTCAGATGTTTTCGGTCATTAGGACAGGTGTTGTGATCCGTTAGCCACGAATGGATACAATCCTCGCAATAGGTTTGTTGACAGCATTGAGTGACCACTGGTTTAACAAATATCTCACAACATATACCGCATGTAAATTCATCCAGATCTTCTCCAGACATGCCAACAATTCTATTTTTGTCAAATCCGGGCATTTTAATAATGTGTGTAAAAATACTTTTAAACAAATTAAAAGATTTAATGATATAATTAATTAAAACTTAAATTATTCTAAATATCGACTAATACTAAACACTATAATTAGAAAAAAATTGACCAGAGATTGGAAATATAGTATTAATAAAATTATATTTAATATTAATAAGCACACTATGAAATATTATCAGTTAAGTGTACATTAATTCATTTACATAGATGAGATATGTTTCAAAGTTCAAAAGCGCTGTTTAGCATTTTAACTATTTATTAAACATTCAAAAACAGGGTATCTGCAGCGGTCTAAATCTGACCTTGCCTTTGATACATATTAACGCAACAGTAAAAGTAAGTTAATTAATTTAAGTATAAAATATTTTAAATTCTGAAACATATCTCATCTATGTGCATTTACATCAGTGATGACCAACTACTAAGAGTTCAAAAGTGTTAGTTATCTTTTTTTACTGTTTATTAAGAAATACAAAACATGTTATCTGCAATGACTCGCAGGAGTCACTGCAGTTATAATGCTTTTTAATGTTTAATAATCAGTAAAAAAACTAACTAACACTTTTAAACTCTTAGTAGTTGGTCATCACTGATTTACATCGATGGAAACAATCAAATTACTAAAATGTCTAATCTATAAAATCTTACTATGTCTTCATATTAATGGTTTATAAAATTTCATTATAATTTAATTGATAATTATTAAACTTGAGTGCAACTTATAAAACATTTTTAAAGATATTCAAGTTTAAAACTTTTAAATAGTAATATCCTGATGTGTTCTTTTTTATTTATTTTTTATCTAGTTAAATGTTTCGTACTAAATGGAAAAAATATCTAAGACATGTGTCAAGTTAAGTTGCATTCATAATAAAGTGCAAAATTTAGTCAATTTTGTCTACATTTTGTATAGATTTTATAAAGTAATTCAATAAATATTTGATAAGTTTTTAAAATTATTAAAATTGATTAAAATATATTGCTTTGTTTTACTCTTTTCTCACATTAATTTGTATTATTTGCATGATACAACTGTCAAACTTTGATTGATGACTTATAACAAAATTATTGTTTGTTTATTTGTACTATTAATTTTAGGACAAGTTTGGACATATCCATTTATTAGTTTTATAATTTTTAAGTTTTAAATAATTGAATCGTTCTCATTGGCAAAAATTAGTTTGATACTTTATAATAGGCCTGGCACAAATCTAAAAGTTTAAAATATAAGTTAGTTTTTTACTGTTTGTTCACAATAACAAAACGAGTTATCTGCAACGGACTGTGGGCCACATTACAAATATATTGTTTTTAAATGTTTAATCAACAGTAAAAAGGCTAACTTACACTTTCAAGTCTTAGGTTTGTGTCAGTGTTTTTAAAAAGTTTCTAACTTAATAATGGAAGAATTTTGAAATTGACTATTTTTTGAGAGTATAGTTATCAGCTGAGTTGTATATTTCCTTAAATTTTTGTTAAAAAATTAAAGCGTTGTTTTTGGCTTGGTCATTTGATCAATAAATATCAATTCACATACATCGTGTATTTATTTACAATTAATTTAATTCCGCAAACATTTATAATTTAATCACAAAATAATAAATATAATTGTTGTAGCAAGCAATTAAATTAAATTTTAA
>JAQFXP010001433.1:0-19335 GCA_034693685.1 Belba bartosi
TCACTCTCTCTCTCTCTCTCGCTCGCTCTCGACCTTCTATTCTATTATGCATTTATTGTTTAGATTGATGTTGTGTTTGATCATTGCTCTCAAGACTATCAAATTTATATCAAATTTAATTTACTATTAGTAAACAAATCAAGTGTTAAATCACTAATTATAGTCGAATTTTGTCTAAACTAATCCAACAGTTTCTTAGTTCGACTCTATTCATGTGATGTCATTCAAACACTTTCTAAGAATCTAATACTTCGACCACTCCTTCACATCTAAAAACACTTAAATTAATTGTATATTTCATAAGAAATTCCAATTTAGGTAACTCTTAACTGACTTAAATCTTATTAATTATCAGCAGATGTTCGTATGTATTAAACGATACACATTAGAAGCTAGATATGCGCTCATGTACATTTCTATTTTTTTTATTAGTTAAAGCATACATGAATATTTTGTAATTTGCTTGCTGAAATGTTTAATTAATTGAAAGCACGAAATTTGTTTTTAATTTGAATCTGTAAGTTTCAAATAGCAGTAAAATAAACTTTAATATTAAAGTTTGATTTAATTAAAATTGATTTAGCATAAAATGTTTGGCAAAATTTTTCATAAATATAGAAATAATTTTTTTTATCTTTACGTATAAATAAAATTTAATTCGAAATATAGTGCAGAAAATTTGTCGAAAAGTTTTAATTAATTAATATTGTGTTTTGTATTAAATTTTTAAATCTATTTATAATTAATTCAACAAGCCCACTCATAAATAATTAAAATTAACTTTAATTTATATTTTTGAGAATATCTTAAAATTATTTTTAATTGCATTATATACTCATGTTTTGCAAAATGTTGACTAAAAATCTAAAAAATTAATAATTCGCTTATTTTTGGAGATATTATCTATAAAGTAATAAAATTAAAAAATACATAAATTAGAAAACTTTTAAATTTACTATTTCTGACAAGTTTTAAGATTAAATTAAAAATAATTTTACTTAAATAACTCGCAAGTTAGTTTAAAATTAGTTTATTTTATTAATACTATTGCAACAATATTTGAGTCCTTAAAGTAAATATTTCGTAAGACTATGAAAAACTATTTTGGGTAATTTTTATTTTAAAGGAATTTTTAATTTATTTAGTTAAATCAGTCTATATAGACACCACATTGCATTTTTAATTATAATATATATATCAACAATAAAAGTATACGTTTATCTTTAATTTTAAGCTTTTACTAATAGCGATTTAATTATAAAAAGTAATAAACTTAATTAATTAAAATAATTCAAAATGTTATAAAAATATTATTTTATTTTATTTATTTTAATAATATATATTATTTTTTGAAATTAAAGTTAAAGATATTATAATAATTGTAAAATATTAAAGACAAACTTAGATAATCTATAATTTTGCATAATATTGTTTTAAAATAATTAAACTTAAGTAGCTTAAAACATTAAAATCAATTTATTAAAAAATAGTGTTGTGTAATTTTTATTTATTAGTAAGTTAAAGTTAATTGAAAAGTTTTTTTTTAAAAACTAAAACTCATATTTTTAGTTTTTAAAAAATATTCATAATGTTATTATTTTCATTGACAACTATAAATATAAGTTTTAGTTTAAAAAAAACTTTTCAATTAACATTTTTCAAACAAAATTTAAATAGAATAAAAATAGAATTAGTAAATACATTTTAGTAAAACAAATAAATATTTTAACAGTTAGCCATTATGCTTAGTTTAAGTAGGTTTCTAAATTTAAATTAATTAATTTTTTATTTTGAATAAAATTGCTAAAACAAAATACAGTATCTGTATTTACTTGCACAAATAAATATTTGGCTTCTTATTTGTTAGTTTAAGTAAGTGATTAATTAAGTTATTAATAAATATTTTAATGTGAAATACGTGAATAAAAATATCTGTTTAAAAAAATTAGATTTATTAAATTAACTAAATTTAATTTTAAAAATGTTATCATGTTATAAACACATAACTGCAAAAGCAAATTAATGCTTTTCAACAAAAATACTATGTTTAATATTAAAATTAATTAATGTAAAAAATTAAATTTTAAATGCAAAGTTTTTAACAAAAATCAGTAAAATTAGTTTTAACCAAAAATAATATTACATTTAATATATATGATAAACCGTAAGACAACAAATAAATCTAGTTCAAAAGCTATGTCTTTAATTAAATAATAATATTATATTTAATATATATGATAGACCTTAAGACGACAAATAAATCTAGTCCAAAAGTTATGTTTTTAATGAAACAATTTATCAATAGCTTGTAAATTTGGGAATTCCCGAAAGACACGAGAAAAGCTATTTCAAACATTACTCACTACTCACTACTACTTATTATACAATTGTTTAATAATTTTAGGTCTTATTTAGGGGAATAAATAAATGTCAAAAATGCAACTATTGTTCGGTTCAATGGAGAGGAAACTCACTTTCAGTGATCAATAACAAGGGTTGTGCTAAAGAAAGAGCATGATTATTTTTTTTGTTTTGGTTATTGAAATACTGACATTGAGATAGAAATCTTGAATTTATTAATGCAAACACAATGTCTATGACTGTTAAGTTATAACACCTGTTACGCAGCACTTAATATTCGCCGCATTTTTTGTCAATACCTTTGAATATCTTTTACTAAATATTTTGTTTGGAAAGAGTACCGAAATGTGATGAGTGTTAGAGAAATAATATATTAAAGTCTATTTTTGTATTTTTGTTTTTGACAATTTGGTAATTCAATGCTAGAATTTTGGCACAAATTTTCCGCTTTGTTTTCGATTAAAATTTTTTACAGAATTTTAATAAAAATGGATTTTTTGTTATTGAAAAAAAAATTGTATAATTTTATACTTAGTTTACATAAAAATCTATTGAATTGTCATTGATATTTAAAAAAATTATAAATAACAGAAAAACATATTTTTAGATGATTATACATAAAGACATTTGCATAAAATTAGTTAAAATTTATTTACAAATTTGTAAAACCAAAAAAATATCTGAAATGCATTCAAATTTTGAAAAAAATCTATTCATTTATTTGTATATTTATCTCATATTCTTTATAAAAAATATTTTAAAAGGATATTAAATATAATTTTCAAAACTAAATTGTACTAGGTTAAATAAAATTTTAACAATTATATTTTTAAAAAGTTTTTTTAATCTTAAGTTGGCATAAAAGAAACTTGTGTAAATAAAAAATAAATAAAGTGCAAAATGTAGCTCAGGGTTTTTTTGTTTTTTGAAAATTTCAAAAGATATTTAAATTTTAAACAGGATGTCTGGACTTATTTTTTATGATTAAAAAATTCAATAATAATATTCTCACAATGATATATGATCTATTCAATAACAGTTTAGGTAAAAATTATTCTTCTAACTATAGGCAATAATGCACTAGGTTACATTTTGTTTTCAAACTCAAACTTAAATTACAAACAAACTAAATGAGATATTTTAATTATTATTTCATTAATACATACATATATTGAAGTAGAATTAATAATTTAATAAAATGTTTATATAAACAATTTTCTTGTGACGGGAAATAATGTTTTAAAAATATAAACATGATTTTCATATTATTAGCAAAGAGTACCCAAATATAAAGTGAGATCTATTTACAAGCTGTGTTGATCTAGTACAGCTTAGTTAAAAGAAACTTTTGGGTACTCTTTGCTAAAAGTAAAATATTTCAGAATTAGCTATTTATTTCTAAAAAAATTGCGCATTTTGTAGAAAACATTCAGTCTTTTATCCAATTATTAATTTTGTTTAAATATATACATGTTTTAGTAGAAAAATTATTATAATATCTCATTTATAGTTTGTTGGTAAATTAAGTTTGAAATTCATAAACTGTAAGAAGAAAGTGTATCTTTTTAAACATGCATAACTCTTTAAATAATAAAATTAGAAAAATATTTTTTGCATATACAGTACTAGTATTATATTATATGAATTAATTATGATTAAAATAATTTTTAAAAATAAACATATTTTGCGAACTTTCGACATAGTCTTTTTACTCAAAATTATAAAAAAAATTTGTAGAAGTTTATTTTCAAGTTAAAAAGCAAGTTTTATTACCGTATATATAATACAGTATTAAATTCATAATAATAACATTTTGCAATATTAATTTTAGATTAACTTAAAATTAAATATTTATTTATTTAAATAAATATCTTTAATTAAAAAATTTATTGTTTGTCTTTAAATATCTTAGAGTTAGTCATAGATTTAGACAATAGATTTAAATAATTTATAAACCCTTTGAGTGCAATAACTTTAATTTAATTTAACAACAAATCTAAAACAAAAACTTACATGCTAAATTTTTGTGGTTCTGGGCACTAATTTTTTAAAATAAAAAAATGAATCTAATTATTGTGCTCTTAAACAATCAATAATTATTTAGAAAAAGACCTCTGAATTGATTAAGTATTTGCGGCATATCTTTGACTTTTGCATCAATAAATTGATTGATGAAATTGGATACGAGTGCTCACCAACTCTGTCGCTTAGCTCTTATAGTCTTTTAGTCTCTTTATCTCTATATTCTTCACATACTTAACTCAATTTTTGAAATTCTTCCGACACTCTGACCCATAAAAATCTAAGTTATGTTTTATTAGATTTTCGACTCAAACTGAAAATGTTCTAGCTTTATCGTCTAAATTAACTTTTATTAAATTAAATTCTAATATGCTTAAAAACTTACTTGGACACAACTATGCACTTATATTTTAATATAAATTTCATTTTTACTACACTATTAAAAAATAATAATAATAAAATTATTTTTACCAAAACATTTTATTTTAATTAATAATTTTTACCAGAACATTTTATTTCAATTAATAAATTAAATATAATTATTTATTTAATAAGACCATAATTTATTCTAAATAAAATTTCTAAAAAATACTTAATCTAATATTAAGCTAATTAATAGCTTAACAGATATCGGATATAGCTTTATATTGATATATCAATAAATATTTACAGTCCTACGCAAATCCGAATCCAATCATAATTTGTATTATTATTATTATTAGGATTGCAATAGAAAAAATTGATTACATGTATTAAAAGCAAATGTTTGGTTCGAAATATCTATAAATACAAGATTAGAGTACAGACTGTAAATGTCTATAAGAAATATCGGAAAAGTCGAAACAATAATAAGTTTTTTAGAAAAAAAAATTGATATAACATAGAGTTGAGGGCAAATACAATAACTAACGATTCGGAGTATGTAATGTCTGACAATAATTTCGGTCAAATCTTTTATCAATGATATTTTCTTTCAATAATATTTTTCGGATTTTTTCTCTCGAATTCCTCTTTTGTATTCCACTCCCTCTTCCTCTCTCTTGAGTGTCATTTGAATTGAGAACAAACTTACACTACATTTACTGCTTTTGATTTCACGAACAGAGTTTGGAAAAAAAATTGACCAAATCAAAAAGTAGGATCAAACATCAATTTAATAGGAAAACTTTGTCAAACTAACTGGCGAAACTTGACAGGTAAAAGTTTAAACTTTTTAAATTGGCTTTAATCTTTTTTCACAGTATCATTATATAAAATTAGTTATATTTCTGCTAAATTAAATTTGGTTTGCTATGTTTTATTAAATTTGTATATAATAAAATAAAAATACGATATATATCATATTAAATACAGTATATATATATATAAAAGGTTAACCATGTTAGTAAAAAAATGTGTGAGCTTATCTCGCTAAGCTTTAGAAGAAGGAAATAATTTTTTTAAGCAAAAATTTTGGGCTAATCTCTCTGTCGTCGGAAACTCAAGACTATTCTTAAATATAATGATTATCTTTATTCTCATTTCTGATGTCTGTATAGACATAAACTGCTCATCAGTTTGGGTGAACAGCACCGAAAATAAAGCCTATTATTTGTATTCAGAAAATAGATCCAAAGATTTGGTTGTTTTTCTTCATTGATTTGAAGAATAATAACATTTCGTTTGCTCTCATTCACAGAACTCTTTCGAACAGCACTCGTAAGTCAAGAAATTCTGTTCCCGAATGCAAATGAATTAATTTGTGCTTTTAGTTGAGTGACAAAAAAATGTCCACTTTATGACTTCACTTACTTATGTATGTATTCCTTATACTAATTCAATGCTATTTATATTCAATAAATAAAGGATTTTACGTCAACTCTCGACAAATAGAATTTTCTTATAGTTTTCCTATTATTACAACTAAAGTTTTTAAAATAATTGTATAATTGTTTAATTGTATAATAGATCCTGGCTAATCAATCATTTTAATAAAATAAATTGATTAGATGTTGCAATCAATATAAGAATGACAAAACAATTAATTGGTTGAACTTATTTTAATTCATATAAATGCCGAGAATTTTGCTAGGAACTCATTGTAATCGACTTTTATTAAAAAATAAAATTAAAGCAGGAATAAGTTAAAATTTATTTATTTATTTAGTTTAAATATTTTAAATTTTAAATCTATATAAAATTTCAAAATTTGCTTGGAACTTATTATATTTAGTAGATTATCAAATAATTTTTTTTGTAATTTTTTTTTAATAATAAAACATTTTTAAATCAAATATTTTTTATTTATCAAAAATCTATTTTAACTATTGTTTGTACCAGGGATTGACAAGGTTGAGAAATAAATGGAAAGATTACTTTTAAAATGTTAAATGCTTTAAAAATTACATAATTATTTTATTAAATTTAAACTGAATTCAGTCGCAAATAAAAATTTCAATTAATTTTTGTTAAAAAAGGACTGGCACAACTTAATAAAAAAACGAGTACTTTTTGCAAACTTAAAACCAAAGAAATAAATAAAAATTTTAAAAATTAACAAGAGATTTTTTACTCATTTCTCCTTTTTATTTCTGGTTTTTACATTAATTTAAAATTAAATAAAATGTTTATCAACAACATTGTATAATAATTTAAATAGATTGTACTTTGCATACACAGTCATTATTTAACGAAAATAGGATACAAAATCAAAGTAAGGCAATTTATATCCTCGGTGAAGTGATCGAAACCTTTTCTAATTTAAACTGATGTCACTTTTTAATAGTTGGTTTTTATTTTTTTATTAATAGGTTAGTTGTAAACATTACAAATATTAAAAGTGACATTAGTTTTAAATTAGAAAAAGTGCCGATCACTTTGCCGAGGATATAAATTGCCTGATTTTGGTTTTGTTTCTGACTGTACTGATTGTAATAATTGTACTGTACATAACATAAATACATTTGTGTTGTGATGTACTGTATATGCATAATATAATATATATATAATAATGCTATATAAGTTTATAGTAATAAATATAGGAATGTTTGCACAAACTTCATACCTGTCTATTCCAATAGCTGTCAGAGTATATACGGATACAAAAACTGACGCCAATTGCATGAACTGTACGACAGGACAAAAGGCCGGGTGGAATATCCATCTGCCCAGCATAAAATCGGTATATGTAAAGGGGATGCTGTGATCAGAGTTAAACAATTAAGTTATACAAGTTATTCATATACTAATATACTACGACTACTATAATTACAATATAATGTTAATCAATATTAGATTTGTATAAAACAATTTTTCAATACCTGAATAAAGCCATAGTTATGTCAGAAAGCGATAGATTGACCAAAAATATTCTCAACTCTCTCGATGACCGCTTCCCAGCAGTCAATACCCAAATAGCGATCGCATTTCCCACGAATGATAGGCCAGCGGTTAATGAGTATAAAATTACCAACATCACTTGCCATTTTGGACCTAGCAACTCAAGGTCCTCAGTTCGCATTTTAGTGTTTGCACTCACGTTTGGTTTTGATTCGTTATTATCAATGTTTAAGTTGTTTATAATTATTAACGAAATGTTTGTAAAATTTTCTGTTAAACTCATTTTTTAAATTTGATTTTTTTCAAACAAAATACAAAATATAGTTTATATTAAAATTTATTTTGTTTTTCCACAAATATGTATAAATTACTTAATTAACTTCAGTACACATTTTGTAATATTATTATAGCTTTTTATTACACTTTTTATTAAATATTATTATTTTAAAACATAACAGATTTTTAAAAATAATTTCGAAAAAATACTTCAAATATATAAATATTTTCAAAATAATTTATTTAGCATTTAAATTTGAATAAAATTTATCAAGTTGCTGAATCTCAGTAGATAAGTACTGTATATATTTTAAAATTAATATTTGAACTTTATTTGAGCTAAGAAATATAATGATTGTTTTACGACTTACTGTTTTAGTTATTCTGGGAATAAATGTTTAGTTATTCATTCACTCGTATGATATGATATCAATTGAAAAACAAAAGATTTAAAACCAAAAAACTTTTCAAATACTAAGATGACGTTTGAGTTTTTTTTTATATATGCGTCAAAAATCTGTTTTACATCGAAATACTTTCGGAAATATAGTCGAAAACTATTCTCTATCTGCGATCACATACTATGCCATCAGTTTATAAACGAATTGAATGAATTGGTTTGGATTTGAGTGAAGTGTTGCGCGCATTCACTCTCATCTCTCACTAACTCGTAGAACAGACGACTACATGTTCTCAGTCACGCTGTACTATAGAAAAAAATGTACATGGGGAGATCAACTATATACTTTTTAAGCATCAAAATTAATTTATCTTTAAAGTTTTATTTTAAAATTTAGTTATTCATAAATAATTTATAAAAACAACAATTATAAATTATGACTAAATTTGTTTACAATTTAATCAAATAAGCTAAATTTTTTAAAAAGCTTATTAAGTTAATATAATTAAGGATATTATCAATTTAAAATTAAAAATATTTTTAATTTCCTTTAACTCCCAAAGCTTATTGAGCTTGCACATCTATTGTACTCTTGTGTGCGTAATGTTAATTTTTCTGGTTTTATACATTATAGCAGTCATATAAATACAAAAGCTATTTATATTTGGCTAAACTTCTGGGAAAACTACCAAAAATATTTTTATTTGAAAAATGGCAATTTGTTTAATTGGATTTAGCATTTATTCTGTTTAGTTATTAAATTATTAAAACAGTTTTAGTAATTTAATTAAGTTCTTATTATTTGATTTTTTATTTATAAAAATTTTTAATGAATATCAATAGACGTTTACTTTGATCTATGATTAATGATGTGCTGCTCTGATGACACTATTATGTTAAATATTAAATAAATATATCCATAAAGTTCTAGTTACTTATCTAATTTTGTTGCCTAAATGACAGCAAGGTATTAGTTGCATTATTCAATAGATACGTTTTCTATAACTAGCTTTGTAATTTTATCTGAATTTTTTAACATTATTTTTTTTTATTCTAATTGAAAAGCTATGAGTTTAATTTATATATTTTAGAATTTTAATATATGTTTGTAAAAGATTAAATTTAGGAAATTTATATATAGATATAAATTTAAATAAATTGAAAACAATATGTTTTAAATATTTGTATAATATTTTTGTAATATTAGTTTCTTTTATTTTGTTTACATTTCAATACGAAGTAATATTTTTGTTGAAAAAAACTAGATTTGCAAAATATAAATTATTCATCAAAAATACACAAACACATTTTTTTTTATAAAACCACAAAAATATTTTTGACATAAGACCATAAAAAATGTTTTGGTTTTGTATATTTGATTTTAGTTTAGCTATTTTTAGAAATGAATATATTCTTTGTAATTTAAATAATACATTTGATATTTATTGTATAAAAAGCTTTCTTGATTATAAAATTTTGTTAGTAAAAATTGCTGTCTACTTTATTTAGCTTGACTATTTTTAACCGAATGCAATAAAATGTTTTATAATACTTAATTAAGTACAGTATCTAAATAACTGTTGATTGAATTGATGCAAATGTGAGGCAAAGAGGAGTTGGTTTGCAATCTATATAGATTCGAGTCATTGAAGTGCCGTTAAGGGAATTCTCGTTTCAAATGCAAGAAAGGGTTTTATTCAACTGCATATAAAATAGATGTATTGATATATTATATATCAAACTTTTGTCCATAAATTTAAATTACATTTTAAGGCTATTTTGCAAATCAAATGATTTATATTCAAAAAATAGTTTCACTAGAATTGCAAATAAAAGTAATTTTAAATATTGTAAATCATCTCTTGTTGTACAGAACTAACAGTTTAGTTGCTATTCCGATACAAATTATATCTGATTTACTATATAAACCTGCTATTTGTGCATTTAATTACTTAATGCAAATTGACTTTCAGTAATACATTTACTCAAAACAAATTAAATGCTTAGATAAATAAACAAAGCGTTTGATTGATTAAAGTTTTTAACTAATTAAATACCATTAAATTGAAATTTTCAAGCGATAAAAGTGTTAATGCATTCAAAATATACTGTCTAATTTTAAACCTGCTAATTTATTATTATTTTACATTAATTGTTTCATTGGATAAATATAAAAACATATAAAATGTAAAACACGTAAAATGTTTTTGTATTTTATTGTAAAGATATGAATTGTGTCGAAATCAATGTTTCAATTATTTAGTTTATAAAAGTTGCGCTAAGGTTAGGGATGAAAGATAGCTGTAATAAGTTATTACTAATAACTTACTAGAAATTTTTTTTTCACATTATTTCGTCTTGATAATAGCTATTGAAAGGTCACGTATACACGCACAACAAAGTTTGCTAATTTTTAACTAGAGAATAATATATAAAAATTAATTGTTTATTATAGTTACTTTTTTAATATTTAGAATATTAATAAATGCATTAATAAAAAGTTGTTAATTATAAACATTTTTATGCAAAACAGTTACTTAATGTAGTACTTAATCATTTTATTTTTGCATAAACAATTAAAATTTAAAAACTGTTTTAATTAATAAAATAACTTGTACATTTTATTATTTAATTTAATAAAATATTAATTACAGGTCAGCTCCAGTTTTGTCAACTGGTTTAGAAAAGAATGGATAAAACTGGAATAGAAATAAAAGCGGTCTTTAATAAATAAAAAAGTTATTTATTTAGGAAAATAACATTGTTTTAATTTAATAGTTATAAAAACAATTATTTTTTTGCATTAGATTCTTTAGAGTTTCATTTTTAACTAAATGTAATTCTTATTGTTAATAAATCAAATTTTAACAATTCTTTTTAATATAATTGTCTGTAAATTGAATTTTGTATTTATGATATAGTAAAATTTTTTAAAATAATAATCAATACTAAATTGTAAATAATTAAAATATTTAATTATTTTATTTATTTTGTTATATTACTTATTATTATTTTAGTTTTTACCATTAAAATTTAATAAAGTAATTGTTAGCAATTTTTAATTTTTCTTAGCTAGTTAATTTTAAATTTTTACAAAATTATTATACTTTTTAAAAAATAATCATTAAATCGATTATGAGGTCAATACAGTAATATGCAAAACATTTTAAATATTATTATTAATTAGAATTGTTTTTCTTAAACGTTATTTGTTTAATGGGTTTTATTGTAAATTAAAGTGGACAAAACTAAACCAAATTTTGTATTAATAAGATATACAAATGGTTTCGGACTATAGAGCTTTCATCACTGTTTTTAAACACTTCGCAATCAATTTTATTTGCATTAGAGCTTATTTCAAATATTTTACTACCGATAAGCATAGAGTATATTTTACATAACACCTAAATATTTGCAGGGAAAATTTTGAGAAATTAGGCAAAATTTAATTTTAAATAAATTTCTGTATTTTTAATTACTCTTAGTTTAATTAAAATAACATTAAAGCAGTCAAGGATGTTCAATTCAAGAAAGAGTTGAATTAATTAAATAGCTTTCTTTAATTACAAAACTAATGCTTTACAATGTTTAAATTTATTATTACAGAATATGTGGTAAATGCATTGCGTTTAATAGTAAACAAATTGCTGAATAATTTTTTTTAATAATTTGTAATAATTTTTGTATTTTATAAATTATATTTTTAAATTTATGCGAAATTTAATTACGGAAAATATTTTAAGTTAATGTGCATAAGCTCATCATACAAAATTATGTCAGAATAAAAGTTTAAATGCAAACACAAATGTAAATTTCAAACATCAGTCAATTTAAAAACAGGAATCAAACCCTTGAGGAATAAAAGTGAAAAGTTGACAAAAGTGAACTTGGAAAAAGTAAACTTGGTAAAACGTGCAATTGTTTAACATTGCTTTTATAATAAATGTCTTTTGATTTTAGAATATAAGAAACAAAAATAGAAAAAGAATAAAACTGAAAAGAACAAAACCTTGAGTTCGGTTTACAGTCAAAACCTAGTTTTGTCCGTTATATTTGAAAACTATTTACTATTAAAAAAATGTTAAACAATGTTCACTTTTATCCTTTTTCAAGTTTTTTTTCTTGTTTTTTCAGCTCCGACAGTTGACAGACCTAACGCTGATCTGTATTTTAAAATAAAATTTTGAATTTTTGTTATTTTCAAAATTCAATTATTTTATTATTTAAGTTATGTAAATTTAATTAAATTATATGTTAACATTGTTAAGATATTTAGTAAAAATGCACATTTCTAATTGATTAATATAAACTTAAATTATATTTATAGGTAAGTAATTATTTATTTTTGAATTAATCTTTATTATTTCAGGCAAGCAAATTAAGTTTGAACTTTTAATAACGACAATTTAAAAAAAAAGTTTATTTCTATTAATTTCTATTGAAAATAATAAATTTCAATAATTTTGCAAAAAATTTTAAAATATATTTTCTTGAATTTAGTATTTTTTAAAAATTTAAATTATAACAAATCATAAAAATGTTTTGGTGGCTAAGGTTTTTTGTCATTAATTTCAATAAACACAAGTAAAAAATTAAATAACAATATTATAATTAATGGCTCTAGCACATTAACAAATCAAAATTGTTTGTTATCTTTTTTACTGTTTACTAAGCATACAAAAACAATATGTCTGCTATAGATAACAAGATAGATTGTTTTATATTTTAAAAATAAATATCAAAAACTAACCAACTTATTGCTATTATAAAAATTAGTTAGTTAGTTGTAAATAAATAATAAGTAAAAAACAATCAATTTTTGTACTGCAATGAAGTGACCTTTCAGTGTAAACCCAAAAGTTTTGTCTAAAAACTACTGAAGTTCTGACTAAATCTTTATTCACAATTGGTTTGATTTACTTAAATGCAAACCAACAACAGATTCGCATTCCTTTCGCAAACCGACTGTATTTTCTATAGAAATTTATTACAAGAAGAAAGCTTTTTATTGCATTTAAGTTAATGCATATTACTCTTTTTATTATTAAATTAAGCTGTATTCAATTACACAAACTAAAATAACGAGCTAGATGAGTTATACTATAATTTTAAATTATAATTGAACACATAAATTTCTTATCTTATTTTAAGTGGGTAATTGTATATTTTATAATCTTGATAAATTATACAAAGTATTTTTAGAAATATATATATATATATTGTAAATTAGTATTTCTATTATTCTAATTTTGTATATATATTATATAAAAATAAATACAGTATTCTATTGTATTATAAATTATTAATATATCAAACCATAACACAGTATTGGTGCGTAAAACAATGTCTCTACTTTGGCACTACTATAAATTAAATGAGAAATTTTGCAAAACTTGTTTTAAATATAACTTGTTTTTATATTCAAAAATTTTAACATTTTCTAATTTACTAATTTACTTATTTTTTATTTTTAAATTTAAATAAGAATCGAGTTTATGACTATTATAACTGCAATAGTAATTTCA
Source organism: Belba bartosi (assembly GCA_034693685.1). Taxonomy (NCBI): domain Eukaryota; kingdom Metazoa; phylum Arthropoda; class Arachnida; order Sarcoptiformes; family Damaeidae; genus Belba; species Belba bartosi. Next base: position 13,903 of record JAQFXP010001433.1, read on the forward strand.
TTCTATCTACAGATATTAGCATTGGTTTTCAATTTACTAAAAATGCAATTTATGGCTAAAGTACCCAAATATCGAATATAATTTTGACTCAATTTTATACATTATTATTGTTTAGTAAATCTCATTAACGTTTGTGACAATGCAATAAAGATTGAATTAAATTAGGAACTAAGTAGGAAAAATTAGCCAAAAATTTTCTAATTTTTCAAAATTCGATCTCTCTCTGGCTCACAAAAACACATTTGCTCTTAAATAAAAGTTTTAAATGTATATTAATTAAAATTAAAACTTTTTAATTTGTACTAAATTTAATTTAAATTTAGTTAAATTTGATTAAATTGCAGCATACTTACCTAGATATTTTTAGCATTTTTATAAAAATATTATCCCCTAATTGCCCCTATATTGCTCAATCTTCTCAATCTGTGAATTAAGTGAAACCGTTGTTCTAAAAGCGTACGATCCGTTGCTAAGTATAAACAAAATTGACAGAACCTACAGAATCTACAAAAGCCTAATTAGTGTAATCCTTTCGAGTAAGTAATTGGCGACACATACTGTTAACACATATTATATAAACTACGCAATAGAAGCTTAGATTTTTGCCAATAACTGTATTAAACGGATTAAATAGCCAACGATTTATTGATCCAATTTCAAGAACTTAAGCACAGGTAACACAACTAAAGCAAATCTGTGAAGAATCAACATCTGGCCATAATTCGTCTTGCTAATATGTTATTCGCATTAGGTTTTAACAAACCTTAAAACAAAAACATTAGTTATCTTGTAATTGAATTTTTAAAATTGTTTTTATAAGTTGTAATTTATAAATGTAATATAAAATATTTCCAATTTTTATTAACTTAAAAATGTTGTTATTTTATATTTAATTATATTATACTATTTTACTTTTTAAAGTTAACGTGAAGTTAACTTGCTTTCTTAATTTTATAATTAATGTGAAATTGTGTGGTTAATCATCATTTATAACAAGAAAAAACTTTTCTTGTAAGTTTAAATTTAATAAGAAATAAATATAAATTAATTTAATTTATTATAAAATTATATAATTCATTCATTTAAAAAAAATTATTATACTAAATAAAAATTTTTGGAAGTTGTAACAAAAAAAAATCTGAAATAAAAGAATTATTTTATTAATTTACAACAGTAATTGACTGCTAACTTATTAATTCTAATTTTAGCCTTACTAAATTGATTGATCTTTTCAATCCTCAATATTTATAGACTTGTTGACAATGTCTTTTATTTTGTTCTTAACTATATGTGAAGTATTTATGATACAATTTTATAAAATTAAACAAGCTATTTTGTAACATTAATTAATTTAAATATTTAAATTAAAAATTTTAATTTGTCACAACTGTATCTTTTTATAATTTGTATTTGAACTTTGTAAATCATAATAAGTTAGAAGAACCCTAGAAGCCAATTAAAAGCCACTTTAAATGGACGTCTGATATGTTAGTTTTATGGCTAGTTATAACTATACAAACAAATTGTTACAATTTTAAGTGAGTTATGGAAGTAAAAACATTATTTTTTAATTTATAATTAAAAATTAATTGTATTCTATATAATTTGTACTAAATAAATTTTTAAATAATTTGAGAAATGAGAAATATGAGAAATTAAGCCAAAGAGTGAATTAAATCCAAATTGCTATCAAAATATATCCAAATCTAATTAATCTAATTATTTGCTAACTAATAAAAATTTGTAATATTTTATAATTAAATTTTAAATAAATAGAGAATTAAATTAAATGTCAATAAACACACGATGTATGTAGATTAACATTAGTTAATCAGATGACCAAGACAAAAACAACGCTTGTATTTTTTTAACATAAATTTTTATGTTTGGGCGGCTTTGATAATAAGATAACTTACTATTACAATTAGTTAAATTTTTATTTATGTAAAATTTTGTGTTATTATGTAAAATTATAAATGCGTTTTATTAATACATTTATTATTGACTGAAAATTTGATTACCAATTGTGAAAATTTTTATTTGATTCAAATTTTTAAAATATAATTTACAGATTTATTAGGGGACGTTCAAATAGGGCGCACGCAAAGATGGGGAAGGGAGGGATAAAACAAAGGCGTTCAAAAGCGTACAGTATTTAAGGGAGGGGATAAAGACAAGCATGCGCACGTTTTTTGTTTAAAAATTAAAAATTTGCGTAATTAATGAACAGTTTAATTGGGCTCTTTGTATATTTATTGCCATTTCAACCCTTTCTCTATTGGCTTATATAACATAACATTACGTAAGTTTGCATTGATTGTTAGATTTAAACAATTAATTGCATTTTATGCCAATCAACGCACACTTACGCTATTAAGCGACGGGAAAAAATAGAAATTTTGTTAAATTTATTAATAGTTACAAGCTATATGGAAAGTTAGAAATTTTACATATTTTTACTTAAAAATAGTATTTTAATTATGGGTAAATTGTGCTTAAAAAAAGTATTGTATTTTTTTTCCAATAGTGGGGGGGGGGGGTTAATCCAAAGATCCAAAGTGTGCACACTTTAGGAGGAGTATATGAAAGCGTGCAAATGCATGTTGGGAGGGGGTAGGAGTTGAAAAATTAACCATTTTTGCGTGCGCACTATTTAAACAACACCTTATCAAGTACTATATTAAATAGCAAATATGTAAAAGAAGATCAAATCGATTGGATGGTAAACAAACTAATGCACATTAAAGATAGAGATATTATATAAATGTATGGATTTTACAAATAATCTAATAATACTCTATTTTATTGATCCAATAATGTGTTTATTTAAAATGACAATCTATTATAAAAATTTTAATTTATTGAAAATTTGTAAAATAAACAAATAAATTGCTTTTAGAAATTAATTTTTAGTTAAAAATCAAAATTTTTAGTCAACAGTTAGTTAAAAATTAGACAATTCGTAAGCGTTTGAATTAATAATTTGTTTAATTCAATATTTTATCAATTTATTTATTTTATTAAAAATATAATTTTTAAATTAATAAACTAAGACTAATTTGAAATATTAAATTATCTACATTTGAAAAACAAAATTAATAGAAAACTTTAAATAATTTAATAAAAATTTGATCACCAATGTAGTTTTTGCCACTGAAACCGAATTTTTGCCTTTCAAAACTAGCACGGCAATTATGTAAAAACGAAAAGTTTGTAATTTATTTCTGAATACATTTGCAAATAATGCTTAAAAATAACTGCTGTTTACAAAACATTAATTGTATTGATATAATTAAAAACAAAAAATAATTTGCTTTTAAAAAGATTAGGACTTGGGGTCTGTTAATCATTTTAAAAATTTATATTGAGTTATAAAAACTAATTTTAAAATAATAAAGTTTTCTAATTATTTTTTTGTGACTCCAATATAGGTTTAAATTAATCTTATTTACTGTACTTTTAACGTAAGTTTAAATTAATTTTAATTAGGGATTTAGAAAGAAGAATTAGCCAAAACCACTACTGATTTTTAAATTTGGCATTTACTTTCCCCTTTCCCTAGGATTTGGTTCGCAAAGGTGGCCGGCAAATTTTTATATTTTTTGACCAAATTGAAAAATTTCCCCTAAATTAGTGTTAAACCCGGTTTAAATATAGTTAAATTAGGTAAAATCTCAATATAAACAAATAAAATATTTGAGTGTTTTTGGCAAAATTCCTCCCCTGATACTCCAGGATCGGCCGACAAATAAATAAAAATCAATTGAAATTCAAATAAATAAACAATATTTATACTATTCGTCAGATACTATTTGGCGTTAATTAGAGATAATATTAAAATATTATTGATGAATTGCTATAAAATGTGAACCAAACCACTGAAGGCCTTCTATTTTTGTTTTAGGTATGGTTTCAAATGAGAAGATTAGCTCAAAATCTCCTGGCATGGTTTTCAAAGTCGGCATTTATTCCCCCTAGCACTTGGTCCGTGACAACGTACTTTCCTCGATCTTTTGCCGGCCCCCGAAATTTTTTCCTAAGTTGGTACTAAATTCATCTAAATTTATTTTAAATCCAATTAAATTTAGTTAAATTAAATTATATTTATATAGGGTTTTAAAGTATTTTTTGAAAGTACCCCTAGGTTTTTAAGCAAAATTTGCCCAAAAATCCCCTCACTGATCACCCTGGATTGACCAACCATCTGAAACCCTGGTTTAGGTTAGAATTTGTTTATAAAATATTTATTACCTTAAAACCTATTTATATCTGTTTAGTGTTTTGTACTTTTTTTTGCCAAAATATATCCTAATTAAGACTATTATAAGTTAGAAACAGAAGAACACATTATTTTAATGTCAATAACATTGCGGCAAAAAATCAAATTGTTTTACTCAATAATATCTAATTATTGTATCTCTCATCACATCTTTGTCTGTTTATTGTCAATCATTAGAGTCATAGAACTGTATTATTTACAACTATTTATCGGTACAATTGGTTTCCTTTCGGTTTCTATTCTCTTCTTAATCCACTCTTGGATTTCATTTTATATGACACCAGAATTGATCTCAAGATTTGTTATATATTTCTATTACTATTATTTCTAATTATTATTATAGTTATGATATACACCGGACTATTCTTCAACTGTTGGAATGAGGTATTAAAGGAAAATATAATCGATAGACCCATAACTGGGTCAGTCGGTCAGGTTATTGCGGCGACGACTGAAGATAATAACGTTTTAAAAATTTGTAATTATTTTGTGGCTTATGTTTCAGAGATTAAATGATTAAGACTTATTCGATTTATAGAATTTGAATACATATTAAAGAATAGATTAAAAGTAGACTTAAATTAAGTTTTTATTTAATATTAAAAACAAATTTTTAGAAATAGTATTTACGACTATTATTATTCTCACTTATTTTCAACTGTTAAGTAAATACGTTATGAAATTAATTTCAAATTATTTAATTTAGAATTTAAGTTAGATATAACTTTTATATTTGTTCCTAGATCAAATTGATTTAGTGTAAATTGTATTGAATTATTATAATTTATAACTTTATTTTTTATTTAAAAAATTTGTTTGGACGCTTTAGGCATATTATGATGTCTATAGCCATATTAACAAATTATTTTTAATTTAGAATAATTATTATATATTATAATTATTACTAAATTGTGTCTTGATGTATTTAATTTGATGCAAAATCACTTTTAAAATTTGCACGAAATTTGTGCATAAAAATTGTTAACAAATGTAAATACATTTTGAGTTAACTAACAATAAGTGTTTTTGCTCTAAATTAATGCTTTCACTGCTTGTACTTTAATTATCAGTTATTGGCAGAGGTGTGCTTTTTCAAAAATTTGTGTAAAAAATTGATACGTTGCTTTTGTCTTGGTCATCTGATTAACTGTTGT
>JAQFXP010001434.1:0-19330 GCA_034693685.1 Belba bartosi
TTTCAAAAATATTTCTAATAAATGTTGAAAATTTGACTGGAAAATAATACGTCACTATTTATGCAAAGCCCTGATATTTGAAGCGTCGATTAATAATTAGGAGCGAATAGCTCTTTCCCATCGAAGCACCCGAGCCTAACAACTAGAGAGGGTTCAGACAATACATTCGAATGTATACAAAGTTTTTAAATTATTGCATTCGTCTGCAGATAAACAGTTATACTGTTGTACAGTAATAAAAAACTGTGAATTAAAATCAAAATTATTTGATACTTAATGACACAAAAATTTGAAGTCAAGTGGTTGTTATTTCGAATAAAATTTAATTTTAAATACTATTTCTCAATACTTAACTGTAATATTATTGAATAAATATTGTTTCAACTGGTTTTGATCGGAAAATAAAGTTTCGATTCAACTTTTAAGAAATGAGGAAGAGTTTGAAGTTTTCTATTGTAAGCCTACAGTAAGACTAATATAAAACATATTTTTGTGATGGCTTTGACAATAGATTTTGTTTAGAACACAGAGTTAATTAAAGTGTAGAAGAGAGCAATTGAGTGTAGATTTGCTATTTTATATACTGTGTGTCTGGCATTAAGAGTACAAAATAGAGTACATACTCTACAATACAGTGTAGAATACAATGTAGAAGATACAATGTACTGTATTATAGAATGTATAGTAGAATGCAATGCGAAACAACTTATATGGCATTACGTGAGCGAATGAAGCGTTAATAATGAGAATCTATATCCAGTTGACACATTCATTACCTATTTTGCATTATACAGTATATACGCCATTTATGGCATACATCGAAAAAACAATTGATTGCCTGACATGAGCCCAGAGTAGAGCAGATCAGAGCAGAGCAATTTGATGGCACTCTTACCGTGTGAGATCCATCCATGGTTACAGTTGGCACAAATGCGCATTTGCGTCTTTCCAGGTGCAAAGCAATCACAGGAACAGTTGGGCGTCGAACAGCGGATCGCCTAAACATCAAAATTAACAAAATTCGGTTTAATAAATGAATCAAATGATAAAATATTAGTTTTTCTCTATTGTCGTACAATAAATGTTAAGTATTGTACTGTAGAGGTAAGTAGAGATAGAGTGTGTTTAGAAGCAAACAGAAGGCAAACAAAAGGCAATCAGCATTTGTTACATTAGGAGTTTATGCGTTATTTTCTTAATCGAAAATGGATTGAAAATGTAATTTCATTTATCTGTCCGTTTGCTATATTCAGTCCATTGGTATCCTTTCATAACTTATGAGTATATATTGCATAACTTAATGCGCTTTTGGGAAATGTTGAGCCAAACTATTTATTTATTCATGTATTTTGGTTGTGATAGCATTTTGCTGGTGAGTAGCGGTCCGTTCAGAGCTCACACACTCACACATCATAAGGTTGTGCTCTCGGCTCTGGCATACACTACTGTAGTTACAAACACACAAAACATTGTATGCATTGATCACATTTGCTCTACTCGTGAGAGTGAAAGCTATTTCGCTATTTTAATTCAGTTTCCATCCATCCATCTATCTATCTACTCTCTCTCTCTCTCCTCCCTCTCTCTCTCTCTCGCACTCCCCTCTACTCCATCATCTTGTGATTTTAGAGCACATCCAACACCAGCAATACAAATACCAAAACCAACTCGAGTCGAGCAGAGACAGGGAGAGGAGAGAGAGAGAGAAGGATAGAGTTGGTGTTGGAAATGTGGATATTGATGAAACCGTAGTTCGCTAAGACAGCTGCCCTTAAAGCCGCAAAAAGCTGTTTAGATGTGGAGTAAAAGCAGTGCAAGTGTTCGAGCGATGCCTCAACTAAATCACAGGGGAATGAGAAGCAGCACAAGGAGAGAGCACTAAGAGAAGAGCACAAGAAAACAATACAAAAGCTCTTGGTTTTGGGAGGAAAGGGGAAGAGTAGTGAGTATTGAGCTAACACTATCATAGCTATGGTTCAGTGTTAGTAACTCTGAGCACATTTAATAATGGATGAGTTGGGGATATGGGGAACAGAACTCTCTATGACCAACAACACCAAACTAGAAAACTAATGTCCACTCAAAGTATATTAGAGTACAGTATGTGCTGGCAATGCAACCCCGTTAGGCGTTAGGAGCAGTACATGTCGTTCGCATCATTGCCAGAGTCTATGCCATTATTGGTTTGGCTCACAATCGCTGAGAAGTGCTATTCTTTGCAGCAATTGTGGGGTTAATCTAAAATTGAGTGAATGAATGCAACCATATCTACAGCACATGAAAATAATTTTGTGCTGCAATGCATCCGTTGGGACACACAATGACAGACAAACTCATCTGTCACATAAATTGTCTGCAAATATACTTAATATACTTTTGCTTTGATCATAACATACACCACTTGTCCTATAAAAATAATAATCACAATAATAATGGTCTGTAGTCTTGTTCACAACGCCATTAAATGAGTTGTTTCTGTTCAGCAAAACATGTCTATAATAATAATAATAATAATAATATACATATACAGTGTACTCTATATATACACAGATATACATATACTATACAGAATATATATATATATATAGTATGATTCAGAGACACAATTAATTGCGTCTAAATCTCCTTTTATCCACAGCTCATATAATTAGCAAACAGTTGCTCTCCAGAACATCAATTAACTGATAACTGGCATAATTGATAGAACGGCAACAGATTCTGCACTATTTACAACACTACTCTCCATGCAGACTATGTAGCATGTAGCATCAAGCATCTAGCATACTACACTATTATATAATACTGTATAATACTATACAGTGTACACTATACATACTACTGTAGTATACATGCATGTGCTCTCACTCTCTCCCCTATGCTCTCCCGTGCTCTCTATTGCGGTAGTGATTAGGCAACGCAGCAACAAGTGATGATTTTAAAGGCTAATTAATTTATTTATTACTCGCGTTTATCTAAAATATAAATCAATATAAAACCAATACAGGTATCAGAAGTTGTATTTAATCTGAAACCACTTTCAAAACATAAATATCGAAGTAATTAATCGAATGAATAATAGCTAAAAAATTACTCTTTCGCTCACATTCACCCATTCATCCATTCATCGACTTATAACGAGTCGCACACAGAGGGGTCATAATCGCAATGATGGCCCAAATGGGGACAAATGGAGCCGAATTGGGCACCAAAGTGACCAACAATGGCTTACCCATCAAGGATTAGGTGACCAAATGTGTTATCCTTTTATACTACTCACACATGACGTGTCATTCGATCAACGATTCAAAGAACAACACATTTCTATTACACACACGACATACGAATTGTTTGATTCTAATCCAATAATAGAAAGACAAAATTGCCCACTCTCACTTTTAATGATTCATATATATAAACAGATTTTATTTGTGATAAATAAATACAATATATAATTCTTGTTGTTTTAGAATTATTCTTCATAAAAATCCTGTTGTTTCAACTCAAGCAGGTTTGTAGAGCTATGATTTTGTCGGGATATCTTTTTAGATATCTAGACAGCCAATTTCAAATTAGACTTAAATTTAGCAATATTATATTATAAATTTACTATTCAACAATCAAAATTAAATATATATAAACAAAATAACTATAAATAAAATAAATATTAAATTTATCAATTTTTGAATAATAACAAAAAAATACTTTGGTTTCTACGTTAGTATCAATTTATATAAATTTATTTTTCTTGTTCGACATTTATATTCTTTACTTTGTTTTAATTAATTTATTTTAAAAATCGATTTTAAATTATGACTATGTCTATAAATTGCTCTTTATATAAATTTACTTAATTTTAATGCAAAAATAATAATTAAAAATAAATCTTAACTTATAAAGTTGGAATTCAAATATTTTAAGTAATGAAATTGAATTAGTTTAATAATTTGGATTAAATAAAAAATTTGTGCCAAATTTGAATTTTAATAGTTTTATGAACCAAATTAGAGCTATTTAAGTGATAATTTTGTTTTGCTAAAATAGTTTAAATCCATATTAAAGAAATTGTTATTGAAATTAGTATTAAATAAAAATTAATTACTAATTTATTTAATAAAAATAATTCAAACAACAATTTATTAAATTTAAATTAAGCTTTTTTAAATTTAATTATTTAATTACAAATTAGTTTATCGATTATATTAGTTTTGAAAATAAAGATTTGTAAAAAAAACTAATATTGAAAATATTTCCTAAACTTAAATATTTTTCTAAAATCTTTAAAAATATTATTATTTCTATTTACATTATAGACAAAAAACTAATTACTTTTTCAGTCATTAATCAATAGATGAGATAAGCTCTAATATATTTATATGCTGTCTAACCAGCAACATTTTTGCAACCATCAAGTACACATATTGACAAACATTCAGATTTATATATTATTTTTTTAAAGCGTAGACAAAGTTATTGTCAAAAAATTAATTACAAAAACAAAAAGAAAATGTTAGTGAGACTCAAACTTAGAAACAAACAATCAGATAAATTAATTTAATCCATGTTTATACAGTAAAAACAAAACAAGCAAAAAACGTGAAGCAATAAAAATCAACCAAACACTCTAAGCATAATTATTGTACTGTAGTTAAATACTTTTGTTATTCACATTGATTTCATTAAGTTTAAAAATTTCACTTAACTAACAAATAGAAAATTAAGTTGTTTTGAAGCAAATGATATTAATATATTTTAAGATTTGCTTTAATTTAATTTATTTTACAATATATACTATACAGTACAGTATATTCGGTTCAAAAACAGTTATAATTTTTTTATTTGTATTATTCAATAAAATGTTAATATTTAGTTAAAAGAAATAAGATTCTAATCTATGAATAATTCTAGCAAACAGTAATTATTTGATTTAAAAATATAATTGTTTTTAAAAATAAATGTTAAATAAATTGAAATAATTCTGGTTTTAATTGAGGTTAGAATAATTAACACAAAATAGTCTAACATATGAATGGAATTTTAATATTCAAGCATTTAATAATTGGATTAAAAATGAATTGAATTTAAAAAAATTAATTTCCGGAAAACAGAAAGTGACAAACTTCACTTAAATTAGATAATAAAAACAAATGTCATCAACCATGTAAATATTTATTATTTTGAGAAAATTAAAATATTTAACGTACAGTAATACCGTATAAAGACTGCAATACTTTCTGTGTTTGTTGTATTGCATTTGAGGCCAAAAGCAAACAATAATCGTTAGAATAGAGAACCAGAAAGAGAGAGAACCTGTGATTGAGTCCATTTAAAAGTTTAATTGAAGTGATTTCGTAAATGTGATGTTTGCACTATTCGAACCAACCTCTGCCCCTATCCCTATCGAATACCAATACCTTCCCTGCCTTTCGACCCCCAAATGTCAATTGAATTGAATTCGATTATAATTACTATTAGTAATAATTAATGTTCTCCAATGATGGAGCGCTGAATCCGGTTATGTCATTAGGTCTGTCATAATGTCAAAATGGAGAATGCATCAAGGCGAAAGGCAATGGCAATAGCAAGGCAAAATGATCAATTACACGAGAGAAGCAAAATATAATAAGACTTCAATAGATGGATCCAATATTGGAACTCATCAAGAGTTTCGAACCCGTCTGACAGCCAATCCTATTGAATATCTATTTTTACTGTACATTAAACACTTGGTGGGGCCGATGACCTGCGCTCAAATTAAATGTCAACCTGGCCCCCCGTCTCTTATAATAGGGCCAACACATCAAATGGTTTGGATGGTTTGGATAGTTTGGCGAATTATGATTAGAGGTGCGCCTCATCGCTGCCAGAGGCCAGCCATCACATCACTGCTCTCTGCACTGATTGCCACAACTATTACTCCAATCTATTGCTTGTATTGCTTGTATTGCTCTGTCTTTTTGTGATTTCCAAATTAAACACATTTTTGCTTTAGTGTTGTGACCAACTGCCGACTCGGCTCTGACGCCTCGTTCTATGATCGATGCGAATCCATCTGACCTCTCATGTCTTCAATACTACATTGTATAACAGCTATAAGAGCTACACCTTATACTGTATATTATATTATAAGTTTCTCGACTTGTATTGACTCAACTATTTTTTGTTCCTTAACTCAAACCTCTTCTTATATTAATGAATACGGGTTTGAGTGCGAGTTGTGCTTAACTTTAGCCAAACTTTTGAATTTTTAATATCAGATGACTGACTAATTCCAAGCAAATACTCTAAAAAAGTTTTGCTGTCAAAGAATTCAATCGAAATAAATCACTTTCTATTGGAAAATAAAGACTCGTAACACAAGTAGACAGGAATGCGAGCACTTGAGCACTGACTGGCTTTAATTTGCAATTATTCAAACAATCATTTCGTATTCACATCTCTGTTTGACATCGATTTCTATCCCAATTCGAATTCGACGCTAAGTCTAATTAAAAACGAGTAAAAAATGTTTTTCAAAACACATTTCGAGTGACATCCTATCGATTGCATATAAAGCAATGTTTTTCTGTAATTTTACCCCTTTTTCATAGACTAATGTAATCGAAACTCGTTTAATCAAAGATTGTCGTTGATCACTTTTCGTCGTTACCAATACCCCGAACAGAGTCCAGGCATCAGGGGCTCACGTTTGCTAAGGTTTCCTACTTTGCCTCAGTTACTGGGCGTCAGGTAAGGTAAACGAGCCGTCGTTTCCAATTTCATTGTGGAAGCGAAGGACAGTCTCCAACTCTACTGTATATTCGCTCACATATTCTCATAAGTGCTTCGATTCAGTTTGACTGCGCTTATAGACTCGACTCCACTCCACCTCAACCTCAACTCACTTACCATATTCTCTACATTTAATACTTTGACTTTTTTTTCTAACTAATCATATTCTCAAAGCAATGACATTTTGTATAAATTCAAATGAATGTCTGATTCTAAACAAAAATTTTAGTTTCAATTATCAATAATGTTTATCGCAAACGAATTACTCTTGTATTGCATTCAATACATTCACTGCATTCAGTGCTAATGAATTTGTCACAAGAGTTGAAGACATTTGAGCTTTTCTGCATTTTTAGTTTTGTTTTAATCGCACGTTATATTCAAAACTATTTTCGACTGTAATATACATTTTATTACCCGCTATTAAAATAAAAACTTGATTTTAAAAATTGCTAATTAGTTGAATTCAACAGTCATTGAAATGTCTTTACAAATGAATAGTTTGTGTGAAAACAAAGCCTGTAATCAAATATGCATTCTATTCCTCAGTCAGCGAGTGTTTAAGTGTCTGAGTCGTTGGTGTAGATGACACCTCTCCTCTCCCCTCTCCTCGTCTCCTCTCGTCGCCTTCCCTCCCTTCCTCCCTCCTCCCGTTTCTCTCCCCACTTGTTATATTCTCATTAAGCACTTGATGTGTGTGTGAAGTCATCAAATGTGACACAAATCACAAATATCTACTCTTTATAAACCTCTTAAGGATTGAAAAAATGTTTGACTTTTGACAATTATAAGAAATGATTACTCAATAGCTTAGAAAAACTTGAATAATATGCAAAATATTGTTTAAAATGAATTTAAATTAAGATTAAGTCACTTGAAGTGACACATCACTCAAGTAAACTCATTATTGCGTTTCAGAAATTACATTCACTTTCGGTCTGAACCGACCAGTGAGTCAAGAAATAATTGAAAATTGTGGGCGGATTCTGATCCGGGATCGGTCCCAAACCAAAATGCGACAAGAGCAGAAGAGCAGCTCATCTTACGGCTAAGTAACATGAAATGTATTTTAATGTCATATTTGCGTGTCAGGGCTTTTGCATTTACGTATATATTATTATGTAATCGACAAATGTTTTCATATGAGAGTTTGAGCTGAGAAACGAACATTTGATGCCATAAGACCTTAGATCTTAAATACTGTATATTATTATAATTGTTGAACTCGGCTTCAAACGGGTCATTCATTCCAAGTTTATTGTCACCAAATTCTTTACATTTTACCTAGTTTGCCCAATCTACTCAACCCAGCTCAACCCAGCTCAACCCAGCTCAACCCAGCCCACTATTCCCTTTAAATCATGACTAAAGGTCTTACCAATTATCTGCTTTTTAGTGCTAAAAATTGTCGCATTTCTCTTTAAACACAAGTTAGGCCTAAATTACTCATTTGAGCCTAAATTACTGATAAAAATAATTAAAATTTTGTTTATAGTAAATGAATGAATGAATGCGAAATAAAGACAACAACACTGTGTCATCAGTGTCTCAATTGAGTCATTCTTATGTCAACAATGATGTCATCACATCAAACGGTAAGTGCGAAGACTTAAAGTTGAGAATTATTGAAGAAATAGATTTAGACTTAAGACTCAAAAGTTTGAAAACAAGTATTAAATAAAGGAAGAGAAGTGAGAAATACGAGAAAATGTGTGCAAATGTGTGAACGCATACGAAAAGTATTGAAAAGTATTGAAAAGTATTGGAAATAGTGTCAGACTAGACAAGACTCACCACATCCATAGGAATAGTCGGCAATTGGTGTTTGAGTTGCAGTTTGTGAAGAGATGAAGCACTGGAAGCACTCAAACAATTGAAAGAAGAAGAAGTGTGAAAATGACGGCGAAGTCGCTGGTCGTCAGACTTAACGACTTTTGGTGGACCTCTGGTTTGGCTGTCGTGTTGTGCAGAAGTAGGCGGAGGAAGACGAAGACGAGTACTTGTTGTTGGTCTCTGTTGTCTGAGTCGAGGCTCTTCCATCATTGTGTCCCCTAAATGTGGAAGAGTGGAAGAGGTAAGTGCAAAGGTGGGACAGTTGGCCTGTGAGGAGTGGCCTGCGTTGAGACCACCTTTTCGTGACATTTGGACGATCGACAGACAGATGCGCACGCAGTCAGACATAGACACATAGACACACATACAGACCATACAGACCATACAGACACTCACACTCTAAGACACAAATTGATTACATCATATCTTACATGCTACATGCTACATATTATATACTACATACATACTACAGTACTAGTCTCTAAGAGTACTGCACAATACAATTCAATTTAATACAATACAATACCGACTATACGGATACGTAGAGACTAGAAAACGGCTAAATTACAACTAGTCTACAATCAAAGGTAAACACTTACATGGACGTGCGATGTGCACCGACGGGCGGACTCCTTCCACTATTATATCAGAAGACATGGTTTGAATGTATCGGATAGTGAAGAGACATCAACGGCTGATCACAACACTCATGACATAAGTAACTCGTATTCTGTATTCTGAGTTAGCATTGAATTGAAATTGAGACGAATTTATGCAAATAATCGCACAATAAGAGGCACTCACTTAACACGGAAGACACAGATGTCAAAAGTTGCGATAAATGTTGCGTTCAATTCAACAAATTCGTGACTTCCAACAGAATATAATATTAATGATAATAATAGCATAAAATTCGGTTCTAATAATTGTGCGAAATCGTTGTCACATTCTCTGCGCTCATTGCGATCATTATGTTTTCGAATGGGAATTAATGCCAAACAACAAATAAATTGCAATTTTTTTATTCACGAATTAATATAATTAACGTTTAATACAATTGCGAAAACGAGTTGGAATATAGCGCAACACATGGGGTGCTCTATGCACTGCCTGTGCCTTCCAAGCCTACAGTGCAGTACAACTCGACTCCAATGCAATAGTTAGCCGAAGTCAGGAGAACTGTTCACTCGATGCCTCTCTCTCTTTCTCTCTCTCTCTTTCTATGTGTCTTTGGTTGGAAACTGCGACTGCTTGGGCACAACACACAGCACAGCACACACTGCACACAGCACTGCACCAGTATGTGAATACATGCCACAGATTCCAAATCGCTCTCTACCGACCCCTTATCTATCCCCGGATCCGCAATTTATTGAGGGAAGTGGAAACTGCACAAGACTAGGAGGCGTAGACCAGCCTGTGCCTCACTTGCATCACTGCGAGCCACTCTTCATATAATGCTTGTGTGGATTGTCTGTTGAATTCGAGTACTTGACTCAAATAATTTGAGGCAATATAGCGAAGAGCAGCGCCAGAGCAGCACTAGAGCAGCATTAGAGCAGCACCAGAGCAGTACCAGAGCAGTACCCCTTGAATATGTGATAATCAAAGACTGCGAACATAATAAGCTTATTCTCCCCTTTGCTTTGCTGATGGCCAGTCATTAACTATAAGGCACTGTATTGTGAGTTCGTGTGCATATCAATAGCCGCCGCATCGCACCAATTGAGGCCACGAATACTCATTTGAATACACGATAATTGAAGCTCTAAATTGATGTAATGCTCGTGTTATACAACATCAAACACTCTTTATCTATCAAACAAAACCAGAAAACAATAGCAAAATATTTACTCAAAAAATATTCAATACTTACTTTTTGTGCTAACTATTCATAGTTTATCTTATTTTGATGTCTGCTTTCAATAAATTAGTTTTGACATCGAATTTAAATTTAATTGTAAACAAGCATATCTTAGTTTCAAAAAGTTTTCCCTACACTTGAATTCTAATTTATAATTTATACAAATTTTATTCTCTCGAAAATGGGAACTAGAATTGCAAAACAATGTGATTTAATGTAATATTCGGATCCGTTTACTTGAGTCGAAGTTGACTGCAAAGACAAAGTGCAGAGAAATGTATAATTTTTGATCCAATAGCTCATTGCCGTCACTCTTTGAAAAAACACAACTAAGTGATGAATGCTTGACAAAGCCTTTGGAAAATTACCTGTTTTGACCAAAGCTAGAATTTTCTAATTTTCATTCAGCTGGTTGTCTTGATTGTTGAACTGACATTACAATAGTTATTGATTGAGATTTTCAGAATTGATTGTTAATGTATGAGAAGTAATGAAAGTAATAGCAAAATGAAATTTAAAAAAGAAAAAAGTTTTACTTAATTAAGCGAATTATAATTTGTTGCTATTGCTAATGCATTGAAAATATGCTGTAATTGCAATACAAGTTAAGAATTCGATTGTGATTTAGTAACAAATAGAAGGAGGAGTTGTAATTGTATACCTGAGCCAACGTCGCTCTCTATTGCTGCACATTTCGGACAAACCCTCCCTTAGTCTTGATTTTGTGATTTCGATAAAAAAGAATGACTTGAAGTACTCAACTCAACTCAAAATCGATTGATTGGCAGCACAAAAGAGTTGACAATTGGGGCTGGAGCATTTTGGCCTTTTTCAAGTCAACAGCGAGTCTGACATCAAAGTTAAATAAATTTACGTTTGAATATCATTGAATGTGTGGTCTCTTTCAAACAAATCTTTTGTGTCCACAACATCGACAACAATTTGCACATTTGCACCGGCACAGGGAGTCCATTAATATGAACCCAAAGCATATTTGACTCCTCGTCTAACGCAGTCTAACGCACACAGACTGTGACCCAACCCTGTGTTTACATAAGCAATAGATCAATAGAGTTGAGGACAATTAGATGCAAAATGAAAAACACTTGAATTCATGTCATTCTACGAGTCACTGATGGCATAGATTGAAGGCATCAAACCGAGACATATGCTTGGGCTTTTTTAAAACTCAATATTTATCTTGTTTTCAATTTTTAATTGTATTTCTTTGGATTGCTTTTTGTGATTTAATAAAAAGTGATTTGTTGTTTCAAATTTAAAGTTGTAGACATTATTTTTAATTTTTACATAATTATCTATTCATATAATATATACACATTATTATATTAAAAAACTAAACATTAATAAATCTTAATTAATTAATTTAAAACTTATTAATTGATAATTGTCATATTATAAAATAAATATAATCATGATTAGCTAGTTTAATAAATTTTACTAAAGAAGATGTTTTTGTTATATTTTATATTCGTATTTAAGCCATGTATGAATTAGCTTTATATTAATATTATTATTTTGTTTGTTAAATGCTTTTTATTAGAAATTTCTTAATAATTCAATTGGATTAAGAAATAGATATCTAAATTGGAAGCCTTTGTATCAAATATTGTATTAAATGTTAAAATTAGAAGTAAATTGAGGCAAAGCCTAAATTGAGGAAATTTGAAAGCTTTTTGGGATTGCATTGATTTGAGTCCAATATGAGAGCTCAAGAAAAGTTGAGGTAATTTGCTTTCCATTATTTTTTTGTCATTTTAAAGGCTCTATTCAAGAGTGACTTTTTGATGGCAGACAATAGGAATTTTAAGAGCTTTGAGGATAATTTTGATGATAGAGGCGAATGGCCGAGGATCTAGTGTGACGTTTGACTCCAGGTGCCTTATTGTGCGCCAGTCTATTGAAAATATATTTGCGAGATTGCAATGTTGCTGTGAATGAAAGTTAACATTAAGATTGTTCTACAATTTTGTTCGCAGATATTTGCTGTCTGTCTGTAAATATGATGTGCTTTTTGTAAATACTAAGTGTCCTATTTGTGGTAGTTGTGGTAGTTGTGGCAGTTGTACCAGTGCTCCTCAACTAAACACTTTGCCATTTGCAGGCATAGGCGAGCCTTTCAAGGATGAGCTGAAGCTGGAGCTGGAGCTGAGTATGAGGTGAGTACACCACTACCACTACAAGTAAACCAATATTCAAAGTAAACCTACCATTCATGCACTTTCTGTCTCAATACAGTTATTTTAGTTTAAATTCAAGATTAGAATATTTGAAAATCTTTTTTAAATATTCAAACATAAATTGAAACAACAATTAAAAGCACAAAATATATGTTTAAATAAAAATAAACTTTTTTTTTAATAATTAAATTTTAAGACATTGGTTGAGACATTGCAGAAAATATTGGCATTTTGTGCTTCGGTTTGCAAATAACATTTGTCAGACTTTTGTTGCATTATTTCCCAAATAGTTGTTTTAAAACTGTATGTCTATTAGTGTGAAAATGAAGAGTTGTCTCTGAATAGTCTGATCTGAATGACTGACAATAAAGAGTGAAAGCGGAAGAGTTTGGAAGAGTTCTGAACAGATCCATTCACAATGGAATTTCATTGCGAGATGATATGGTCTGTCGTTTGCACCAAATTCTTGAGACTGAGATGTGGTGGATGTCTCAGATGTGGTGATTACATATCAGACACAAATAGATTGACTTATAGGTGAAGGACTCGATTTAGTGCAACCGAACGCTTAGACAAGAGATTTGTTGCAAAAGTAAACATTTGTGTCCATATGTTCTTATTTCTAATAGAAATAGTTGAGAGACATTTGGATGGATTGTCAAAATATGCTCCAATGTCTGGTCTGACACATGAAACAAGCCTTCGTTGCTCTTCATTGCACTTCACTCTACTTCCAGGGTTTGATGGGTTCAACTGTTTTGCTGTAAAGTGTTTGCCTTTACTTGCAATCGGTTCCCAATGGGATCAGTCAAACCTTTGCTGATCGAGTCGACGACAGGCATCGACAGGCCTTTGTGTCTTGTCATGAAAATCATGGAAATATCGATCTCAAGAGGTTTGTCTTGTGGCAAATGTTTGTCAGTCACGATCTGTGCTTGTAGTGCGAGAACTCGATCAATGCATTGTCTGCATTGTCTGTATTGTATATATTTGGCTAATATGTGGTTCACCACTAAATGTTGGAGAGATGACACGATCCCAAGCGTGCGATTCATCTAACTGTGCCATAGCGGCACATCTAGTGCAGATCAAATTTATTAATAATTGATTGGGACTGTAATTCATTGATAAGTTGGACACAATAAACATTTATTGGAATTAACGACTGCGACAAGTGATGAACAAATATATCACTTAAAGCGCCCGCAAATAGCTCTGATGTCACAACAATATTAATGTTCACTAAACTAACCCTTACTTAGAGTGAGATACTAGCGATGATAGAGAGTCAGAATTCCATTATCACACTCAGAGCTTAGAGTCGGCACAAGGCGTTCAGCACAGCCGAGCACAGGCATTGTTGTACATAAAAAATTGTCTTCTGACACACTGGCAATGGGTCTAATGCTTTCGTTTCGGATCAGTTTCATATTTTATACTCTCCTTCACTTAATCCACTTCAAAATGTTATACAATTTCTCTAAATTAATGTAAGTCTACTTTTGTGTCTCTTATCAGTTCATAGCATACTATGCTTTGACCGGAGATTCACTTTCTTCTCCCAAAACACAAAGACAAGACTCATATACACTATAATCACAATATTATAATTCATATTCAATATTCCATTTCTAAACTAATTCCAACTAATGCTGATTAACTGTTTATTTTATTCGCATCTTTCATTTAACATGCTATTATTTTTAATCAAGGAAAATTCTTAAAATTAACCAATTTGTTAGTTTATTATATTTAATGTAGATATTTTACAATATACAGTATATATACCGGTACTAAAATTAAATATATTTGTTTTATAATATTTTTTAATTGTTATTAATATTAATTTAAAATTAATTTAAAATTTTTATTTTAATAATCAATTATTGAGTAATTTAGTAGTGGATGCACAGTTGTTATTAAAAATTTTATGTAGGCCATTCTAATGATTGGATTAAATGCTAATCCTAAAGCAATGAAAAAATTAATTGTCTCTAAATTGTTTGCTTAACATTAGGATTCGGTGCGAATATTGCAATTGTGTTTAATTCTGTTGTCTTTCTATTGACAATATATATTTATAGAGCAAACTGTTTGAAAAACAAAGCAAAATGTTTGCCATCCGTCAAAGTTGGCTCAATTAAAGATAATTAGAAATATTGAATACATATGAAAAGCACATTTATATTGGCCTTCATTAGAGACATACAGACAGATGACACTAACAATTGACTGACTGTTCATCTGTTCATTTAAGAACAACATAATAACAATAATAGGCCTAATATTGAATTTAGGAAATTATTAAAAACGATACAACTGTAGAGCAGAGCTCAGTTGTACAACAAGTTGACTGAATAGTGAGCACAAGTGTTACATAGCGTAGAGACCAGACCAGAACAGACCGTCCATTAATAGATTACATATGTTTGCGACACTTTCAGCACAATATGAGTCAAGTCAAGTGGCATTATTGGCATTATTTCAGCTGTTGTGCCCAAATTAATGCCTTCTCTAATGACTCACGTAATGTGCTTTTGCCCGATTGCAGAGCTCTCGATAAATCAATACAATATTTGTTACTTTTTCTGTATATTTAATTTTGACGCCGAATACACTCCGATATTCGACGCTTTGCATCACTACTTAATTCTTCATTTCTGGACATCTGTGTCCCCTCTCTAGCCGTTCTCTAGCCGTTCTCTAGCCGTCAGTTCTTGTTATTCTACTGATATTTTATATTATTTTCGATTCGTCTGTTCAACACATTTCTAACAATAATTGTTTTTTGGGGACAACTGCTAAAGCAAAGGATTTTAAAATGTTAACTCATTTATAATACAACAAACAATTATTATTACAGTATTGTTAACATTGGGTTCAAAGACGTATAACATTATTGCGATTAGAATCGAGAGTGGGTTTGGTGTAAGTCAATGGACATTCAATTCATAGACAATAGAGCACTGAATAAGAGATTTTGAGATAAACTCGAATTCAGTTGTGTTTTAGTTGCAATTTCTTATTCGATGTTTAGCTAAAAAATGCAAATTTCTTCTAAGAATCGAACTATACTTATGTGTAAATGTGTAAAACATGTCTCCATAGGAGCCAAAAGAGTACAATCGAGAACCAGGTGGTCCTGGATTGGCACAAAGCAAGCAGACAAGGCTCACAAGCATAAGCAGACAGACTTCATAAATGCGTCAATGGGTTTGTGTTGTTTATGAACACCTAAATCATCTAATGCTCAACTCATCTCAGCCTCATTTTTGTGGTCATAACGCAATCAATACCTGCCCTGTAGTTGGTCTCCGAATCGTATTTGTGATAATTTGCAGTCAGAGTCAGCAAAGGGTTTGAATGTTTGCAGTTTCAGAGTTCACTTTTTATTATCAAATTCAATACTCTGTGTTTGCGTGTTTGGCATCGCTTCCACTCTGCCAGTTGCCTACCATTCCTCGGCTTTGGCTCTGCTCCGACTGCTCCGACTGCTCAGCCTGTGCTGTCCTGACTTTAAAAACAATAATTAGTTTTCTGTTTCGACAATAAACAAAATGTTAGACTAAAGGAGTCCTTATTTCTGGTCTCGACGGCTATAATCCTTTTCAGTCATTTAGCTATGGGTTGAGACAAAGAAATGACCGAAAATAATGATAGGGTTTGTGCTCGAGAGCACTCACACCAATGATAGGGTTGGACATGGATTTACACAACATATAACATATAAGGCCTTCAGAAAAACATAAATTATTGACTTCACTAAACACTAAACTGCAGTCAAAGCTTGAATTTTCTTTTTATATGCTATCAGACTATCAGTGAAATATGTATTACTGAATGACATTCAACACTAAGTTTTTGTTTTACAGACTTTCGAATAAACTATCCATAAAATTTCTTTTAAAAATTTATTAAATTTTTGTACTTAATTGTATTCATTCAAAATTCTTCCATAGCAAATTAATAACAAGTGAAGTAAATATAAAATTCTTTTATTAATGACATGTTGTAATGATATTTAAATTATTGTTATTATTATTAGTTAATTTTAAAATTATCAGTTTTAAAAAATTAGATATAATAGATAATAGGATAGATTTTGGCTAATCCTTCAATCTGAAATCCTGATTTTATACTTAGTTCAAACCAGGTTATGCTAATTCTGATTTACAGTATTTTATTTTCAATTTTAATACTCTATAAAAGACAATTTATTTTAATAATTTTTATTTTATACTAATTACATAAAACACTACTATTATTTACAATAATTATAACTTTTTTAAAAAATAAAAATATTTTTAAAAAGTATTTATTTGCACCGCTTTTTAATAAATGTCATTGTAAATTGTTGATATAATTAAAAATTTTTTTGTTTTAATATTTTTAAAATAAAAAATTTATATTTAAATTTATTATAAATTATATTCAAATTAATTTTTAATATTTTTATTTAGCGAGAATAATCTAATTTGTTTTTGGAAATAATTTTTTTCTCTGTTAATTTTTACTTTTTATAACCGGTTTTTAAAAAATTTGAATTTTTTAAAAATTTAATTGTACGAAAAGCCAATAATAAATAAATAAAATCTTATGACACTTTAAAATTTTTCTACTTTTATACATTATTTTTGATTATTCAAACAATTTATTGCTTCAGTATTTATGTCATTCTATTATATAATTAAATTTTAAAAAATAAATTTATTAGTTTTACAAATATTGTATTTAATTGCTTGATATTATAACGTTTATAATTTAATTTAGTGAAAATAAATTATTAAACTCTTATTTATTTAATACAGAAAGCAAAAATTAAAATATATTTCAAAAATTTAATATTTATTTAATTAGTAGTTTGCGTGTTTTTTGAAAATAGATTTTATTTTTTAAAATCAATAATTCAAGGTAAAAATATTTTAAATAAAAAGACAAATATTTATCAATGATTAGAATATATAAAATAAATTTGTTGAATAAAGTAAAAAAATATTTTTTTAATAATTATTTTTGCAATTTAAATTTTAAAGTTTTTTATTTAAATAAATTAAATTTGGAGCAATCTTATATTAATTGTACATGTTAAGCTTTATAAATAGAACATTAAAAGAATTAAATAATTGAAAAATTATGAAACAAAATAAAAAATTCTTGCTTATAACAAATTTCTTTAATTGACACATTATTATATTACATAGCGTATAACATTAATTTAATTTTTTTTAATTATAATAGTGTTTGAAAAGTTTGTCGTGTAATAATTTTTGCGGTTAAAAAATTTGCACCTACTTATTTTGTATACAAGATATAAATGTTCTTGACAATTTAAAAATAATTAGAAAAATTATGACAGATTGTTTAAGATTAGATTTTAATTTTAACATTCAAACAATTATCAACGCCTGGATTGAATGGGAGGCGAGAGGCGTCTGCCATATAATTTAAGCGTGTCCTTAAATGAGCGGAAATGCATTTAATATTACCTATAATTTGCTTTCATTATATTGAGTTAAACATAAGTTTAAACTAAGCTTTTATAGTAAACCCTCTAATTGTTAATTTAGTTATTTTGCTAATTTTTAACTATTAGTATTATCAAATAAGATAAAATAATCATTATTGTGTATATATAAGTCTATTTTGACCAAACTATAAAATTATAATACATTGCTATAAATTATTAACTAAATATTTATCTAAACTTTGAATTATTTAACAGTTAATAGTTTAACAATAATTATTTTTTTTTATTAATTAATTGTTATTCTATTAAGTTTAGTTAAACAATAATTTTGATTAAAAAATAAAATTTTACAAATATTGCAAAAACAAAAATTTAAATTATTAAATAAAAAATTTCATTTATGACAATTTATTTATAAGCTTGATTAAAATCAGACCGGTTTCGTATTGCATTAGTTGATATGAAAGACTAATTCATCAATTATTTTAGACATAACTCGACTGACTTTTCTAAACTAATTTTTTCTGAAAATCCATTAGTGTTTTGATACTTTTGGTGCATTACAGACAAGACATCTGGAATTTATCAGTTTTTATAATTTACTATAACTCATATTCTTTATTATACTCGATTGGAAAAGAGTCTGCACTCTAAGCAATGAAAGTTATGTTAAAATTATAGAATATTAATAGAATATAATATGCAAATCCATTTCATTCAAATAAAGTACAGCTTTATTAAAATTAAAAGTAATTCGTAAGTATTTAATTTTTTATTTCTTCTCTTATTGTTCAATTAATTATATATTTTTTCAATACAGTAAAAATAAAAACAATTTTTTATTTTAAGTTTTTATTATGCAGAAAAATATTTAGTAATAATTTATTGGTCAGAGCTTTATAATTGTCTGAACAGAATAATGAGTTATTTAAGTAAATGAGTTTCAAACGTGTAAAACATGTAAACTCTTGTTCTCGAAATTGTTGGTTCAATACGGCTTTGAATAGAGTTTGATAGTCACGAAGTGAGAGAGCTAGAGAGCAGGAGAGAGAGAGAGCAGCGGAGAGCAGGAGAGAGAGAGAGCAGGAGAGAGAGAGCAGCGGAGAGCAGGAGAGAGAGAGAGCAGCGGAGAGCAGGAGAGAGAGAGAGCAGGAGAGAGAGAGAGAGCAGGGAAGAGAGAGAGTAGGAGAGAGAGCAGGG
>JAQFXP010001435.1:0-19326 GCA_034693685.1 Belba bartosi
CTCTCTCTCTCTCTCTCTCTCTCTCTCTCTCTCTCTCTCCTGATCTCTCTCCCTCTCTCTGCCATTATCTAAAAATTCAAAATTTCTTAGAGAACTCTTAAATTATTAATAAATTTTTGGCAAATTTTTTCTAATATTTAAATAACTTGGTTTAAAACTTAATATACTATGTATTAGTATTAAGCAAATATTTGTGTATTTTTCGTTCTTATATTATCTTCTTTTTACTTCGAAATGTTTGAAATATTCGATTTATATTTATATTTATTTTGAAAAGCTTTGGACACTCTTATCGATTGAATTTTTGTTATATAATAAATGTTTAACTTAGTTAAGCAATAAGCCAAACAAATTCGGGAAATAAATAATAATATTCTAATATTCGATATTATAATTAAGCAGAAAATAGTTTAGGAATTTAACCCAATTCTATATCTTATATTAAAAGTTTATTAAGTATTTAAACGCGTTTTTAAGATTGTTTTACTTTTATTGTCGGCAATAATCTAATAATTTTCAACTTTGGATGCGATAAAAGAGTAAAAGAATAGATCGCTTTAGTATATAAGCTAATTATAACTATAAGACTAATATTGTTAATAATAATCATAAGAATTATATTATTTTATGGACCACTAAAATAAAGGATACGTCTTCTTCTCCAAAGATAATTCGTCAGAATTCGTATTATCAGTACAATAGTGACCAAAGATTTCAATTTTTTATTTCCTTCCAAACACTTACCGCATATGAATTTATCGACTCAATTGAGATAATGAATTGGAATAATAAAAATAATTGTAGTTTTAGTATTAGTTTCGTTAAACTTGAAAGGGATGAGGACTTGGGCACTGGTATGTGAGCTCAGGTTTTATGATTTTATTTGACTCAAATCTTGTCGCAAAGAAAAAATTTTATTTAAATTTTTATTTTCGTGTTTGTCACAGATTTTTACGAGGAATTAGATAAAGAGTCGAGAAATTTAGTCGACTTTTCTTATTATTTTATTTATTCTTATCTCAACTAATAATTGTTTATTCCATTCATTTGTTCTGATTTACAAATTAATATAAAAAGTTTAAATAAAAAGTAGGCGAAAAAGAATAGAATGAAAAAAGGTTTTTAGTTCAATCAGTATAAGTTAAGGCATAAATTATATGAGTTTTTAATTTTTTGTTCGCATTTAACACTGTCTTCATTTTATACGAAATTTTTTGGCTTAAAAACACTTCACATATAATAGATTTTAAAAATACGGCACTTATTGTAATGTCAGTCAGATTAGACGTAAAAGAAGCCATTGATTAAATTTAACAATTATTTAAGATTCAAACCTAAAGTTAAAAAAAAGTTTAGTTACGATTACGTGAGAAAAATCTGTGATTTTTGTCAATAATTTACATAATTTATAGAAATCATAGCTTCAACGAAGGGTTTTGTTTTTTAATGATTTTATGCAAAATATCTATTTATGTTAAGGCATATGAATAAAGTTAATAGTTTTTTACAGAAACATGAATTTTGATTAATCAGAAGAAAATTTCAAAAAAGTAAATTAATTCTGAATTTGCAAATCCAGTTCCGAGCCGTTAGGTTTCAATTAGGCTAAACGGATCAGTAATGAAAGAATTATTTTTTTGTGATTTATTATTTCGGAACTCTTTTGATCAGTTGATAAAAATTTGACAAAAATTGACAAATATTTCTAATTTTATATAAGTTCTACTTTAAAAATACAAACAGAAAACAGTGCAAACTCGTGAAGAATTCGAGTGTGACAGACATTAAGTGCTTTATTTCTTATCGGCTTAGACTTGATTCCAATTGCAAACTCACCGAACCCTTTACTACTATCCATCGCTAATTGCTATTGTAGCAAGGCACAATTTATAGCCCTGGAGTTAAGCACTAGCAGAAATATTGACTGTTTGCCAAATCTGAAGGTGGAGGGAATCAGGGAGGGGTAATTTTATTTTAGCAAAAAACCTAGTAATTGTTAAACAAAAAAATTACAAATTTGCTTTTTTACTTTATATTTAATTTAATTTAAAAAATTTAAAAAAATTTTCAGAAAAAGGACAGTTTTAATTAGTCAAAAATTTATATAGGTATAAATCTAGATTTTTGTAATTAAGAACATTTTTGTCTAATTTTCCAGATGTCTAAAAACAGTTTTAACTTGAGTTTCAATTTAGTAAGTTAAATTAAATTAAATTTGAAAATAATTTTTTAAAATTTAAATATTAGATAAAATATTAGTTTTAATATATTCTTAAATGTCTAAACGTAATTGTAGAAACTAGCATGTATTTTCTTTTTTATACTTTGTTAATTAAATTCGGAATAAAATATCTTTTAAATAAAATTTAATTAATTTGTTGTTTAGCAAAAAATTCAATAACTTTTAATAAATTAAAAAAATGTTGACGTATTTAAGATTATAGGTAGTGTTAAGTTCTAAAGAGTGTCGATTTTCAAATTTATCATGTTTAATTGCTAAATTTTAATTAAAATTTAAAATTATACTGAAATTAAAGAGAAAATTTTATTTTTTGAAATGAGTTAACTAATTAATATAAACTTTACATTTAGATTCTAAAGAATATTTATTACATCAAAACAATTAAATCAAAAGCAATGTTTGGCTGAATTATACGAAATCTAAGTTCAAAGTCTTCAACGAAAAATTGCTTTTAAATAAAAAATTTTTTTTAATGATTAATGAATTTCAGTTTCTTGTTCTTTTTTGTTCCTAAAATGTGTTAAAAGTTTTTGCTCAATATAGTTGACTATCATTAGTATCTTTGGATTTACAGATTTTTGAAGAGGAGGTGTGATGTCTCACATCAATAAATATGATTAAAATATTTTTATATTTTTAAAACTTGATTTAAATATCGATAATCAAATTTGATTAGAAAAATAAGCAAGATACAAAATTTAGTCTTTAAATATTACAAAAGTCTAATTAAAATTAACCAATAAATTGATTAATTTTCAAATTTTTCTTTAATTACCATAAATTGTCTGAAATTTATTAATGTTTTAACACATTTATTAAATAAAGTTTTCATTAGTTTACCCAATCACCAAACATATAATTATTTCATTAACTAATATATAAATATATAATACTTAATTAATTAATTTAATATCTGGTTTATAATAATTTATATAATAAATAAAACAAAAAACTGTTTAACTAGTTATTCGGCAAAACAAGTTATTAAAGTACGTTTAATGAGTCATTAATAATAACTCTCATCATTCAGTTAAGTTAATATTCCTAAATAATTTAATTGAACTCAAGTTTATTTAAATTCTGATTTGATCCAAATCTCTAAATTAGTTTAATTGAAAGAAACTTTAGTTTTTAATTCCCAACTCTTTTCTTCCGTAAAT
Source organism: Belba bartosi (assembly GCA_034693685.1). Classification (NCBI taxonomy): domain Eukaryota; kingdom Metazoa; phylum Arthropoda; class Arachnida; order Sarcoptiformes; family Damaeidae; genus Belba; species Belba bartosi. The sequence continues at coordinate 3,403 of JAQFXP010001435.1, forward strand.
AAATCCCATCTAAAGTGAATTTTTAAATTTTTATTGTTTGAAATCAATAAAATTTATAAATAATTGCAAACTAATAATTGAGAGAAAAAGAGATTAACTTTTTTTTTTGTAATAATAAATTTTACTTATTGTTTAAGACTGTAAATTCAAATCTATTTTAAATTTAATAAAAAAATGTAATTTTGTAATTAAAATTTGAGACTTTTAGAGCATAAATATTAATAATTAGTTTTTAGATTAGAATTTTTGATTTAATAAGAGATGATGTGTTGATAAGCAATACATTGACAGACTTAGAGCGTAGAGAGAGTTCAGAATTAAATAGATTTAAATCTTTTTCAGAAAATTTCATCATATGTTAGGTTAAGAAAAAACGTTTCGAATCTAAACTAACAATTAATTTGGAGAAGGATTCCCACAGATTAAAGAATCCAAGAGCACTCGAGGTTGGGGTTAAAAAAAGAGTAAAGAGTGGTTTATCCTTGCGGCTAAAATATTTGTGCCTTAATATATTGAAAGATAAGTTGAGTCGTAATCGTTATTGCATTCCAATCAGACAATTGACTTTTAAAGAGTACGCAAAACCGTTTATATTATTTTACGTTCGCTTTTTAATCTGCTATTCAATCATCAGAATTACACTTCAATTCACTCATAACGTCATATACTTATTATTTTCCAACGACTCGTATAGTGTAAGTAAAACAAAAAAAATCTCGTCTTTTGTTTTGTTTTTAGTTTATGTTAAAAAGAAAAGTTTTAAGAATAAAAAGTTTGGCTTCAGTTAGTAGAGCAGCAAAACAAGCCTTTGTAAGACATTTTCGATAATATTCGATAAAACGTCAATTTTTGGATAATGGCCTTAAACTGATAAACATCTCAATTGCATTGAATTCTATTGTTTTTCACAATTGTTTGAATTGATTGAGATTTGCGATAAAACCAAAAAAAGAATTAGACAATACTATAATGAAATTTGAAATAATTAGAATTTTAATAAATAAATTTAGTTCAAAATCAATTAATCATAAATTGAATCATCAATTGGTAATGAATTGCGTAAATCACATAAGACATCGAAAATAAGAATCTTTTGATTATTTTCTACGTTAAACTAAACTTGAGTTTTATTATTATTTTTTCTTATGATATCAATACTTATCGTTTGTTTGAAAGTCCGTAATAAAGACAAAGGTTAATTTAATTAATTTTTTCCTTACAATAAGAACTGTTATATGCTACTTGGTAACTTAATTAAAAATAGAATTTGATACTTGCTACATTGCATAAAACTGCCAGTCCTGGACAAGAATAATGCACTGAATATAACCATTATTTTATACCAATTCGTTTGAACATAGAATATGATTGAAACACTTTGTAACAATAAAGTCGTTTATAGTCTATTATAGAATGTCAAATAAAAGGTTACGCTTTTGGTTCTAAAGTTTTGCTTGGTTAATAAGTATTATTAATCTAATGATTGCTTATTTGGTTATTGAATGACAAAATTAGGCAAAATTAAACAAATTAGTGCTGTCTGGAAAATAAATTTGAAAATAGTTCAAGTTAAAACTTATAAGTTATGAAATTTATGCAGACATTTAGCTGTGCTATCAGTGCTATTCATATTCCAGTCGAATCGCATTCATTCACGTAATACCGATTTGTCGTCGGATTGATTAATAAGATCTATATTTCAAAAGATATTCAATACCCTATTTACGCATAAGGATGAGCTATTATGTTAACTATTCAAACGTATGGGTATTATATTTGTGATAAAATTGTTATAAATAAAGGTATTTAATCTCCTATTTGCGTAAGCAATCACTTCCACTAACTTCTTATTAATGGCCAAAATAATTAATAGTTTGAGAAAATATGGTATAGAAAACACTGAACTCAAACTCAAACTCAAATAAATTTAATATTTTTTTCAGCAAAAAAGAAATTTAAAAATTTCAATATTTATGAATCGGAATAAATAATTAGTTAGATTTTTAGTGTGATTAATAAAATATCAATTGTTTGTTATGTCTTATGTAATATAAGTCCTAAGGAATAAAAAGCTTTTGTTTTATTTTTCTTTATGAATAATAAGTTTATTATTAGTGCGAATCCTTAAAAACTGGTAATCAGATCAGATTTTCAGTACTAATTCGAATTCAAAGTATAGTATCAGATAATTAACTTATTTTTTCCTCATGTTAGAAACAAAAATCTAAAATAACAGATATATTAATCACAACTACGGTATTGCGACAGACTTTCAAAGTCGTGATTATGTCTGGAATGAAGTCATGTAGAAAACAATTCTTTAGGATTAAAAAAATTGAAAATTTTGGCAAAAGACACAAAAAATAAGAGAATAAAAGATAATATTTTTTGTACTAATATTAGTAATAAATTATAAAGTTTTTTGCCTCTAATTTCATAAAGAATTTCAGCTAATATTCATTTGTTAGGTATTTATAAATAGAATCATATTTTGTGTATAAGTAATGGAATCGAAAAGTTTTAAAAAACTAAACGATAGGAAAGAAACGAAAAAGTGTTCGAATAGTGAAAGAGAGAAGTGATTTCCCACTTCCTATTCAGTAAAAAATGTTTTGATGCCATAAAAATACAGCAAAAAATAGTAATATGTGTTTGTGATAAGCCAGCACTTCATGCGCACCGAATCGCTTTTGGGAGCATTAAAATGCATTAAAATTCAAATCTTTTTCTTATCCGACTCTACAATATAGTCGTAATGATCCGACAAACCAGTGATAAGCTCTTCTAAAAAATTGATGAGTTATGAATATTAGGCACTATTGGCACCGACACATTGTGACACTACATGACGGCGTAGATGCCATCGCCCATATATCTACCTATTTTTCCATAAACTTTGTGTTCGTTTCACCAGTTTATCCAACTGTAAAGTGCGCTCTAAAGGAAAGGAGAAGATATAACAGACAACTAACTGACTAGAGTACGACTCAAACTACAAATGTATATATTCTTTCCAAACGCCAACAAACCCAACAAACACACGAATACATACTTTTCATATAATGTACTCACATATAAAAATCCTACAAAACTCGAGTTAAAAATGGCATTTGATTGCAATGGTTTCCTTTATTGTAAGCTTTATCTGAGTTACAAAATTTTCTCAATTTGTTGCCAATGATGATGATGATGACGACCGATTCCCAGTCTCCCTCACACTCCTCTTCTCTCTTCTCCTCTCACTTTTCTATTATTCAATAGTAGCATAAAGTCTAAAATATTCAGTTTATGTAATCGTCGTATAATTTGCTGAACTGGATAACTGTGCAATAAAACTGAGCCCAAAGCGAACCCCAAGAATCAGAACTAAACTTTTCAATGTAAGACATATATGAAATAACATTATCTCTCAATATAGCTAAATAAGAAAAGTTTGTTCTCACTTTAAATCTTATCTTCTTTTTTGGGTATATTTGATGGCCGTAAATGCGTTATTACCTGAAATTTCATTTCACAAAATTGTTTGATATGTTAGGCTAGTATTGGTTACACTACTACTACTACATCTGTACCTCTAATGGTATGCATCGCTCTATTCATGAGTTTTACAAAAGAGGATATCGAAGACGGGAACAGAATTTGTTGGATAAACCACTAAATGAGGCGAATGGCTATTATTTGATTGCAAAAAAACATTTTGGATTTTATTTCAAAAACAATTTGAATTTTTTATTTCGCCTAATATTTGAAGATTTTTCTGATAATCCAAAAGTTATTTAGATTAGAGACTAAAGCGACATTCGATGGCATAGTTTGCTTTGTGTGCTGTAATTACAGAGATATAGAACTTATTCGTAATTATTGTTTCAAATGTATCCATACTTTAAAAACAAAGTAAAACTGACTTTTACTGTCGCCGACAACTGTATGAAATTTCCTTAAATGTTCACAATTTAAAGGTCGCATCCCTTTTAAGCTCTTATAAGTTATAACTAATAAAAAATAAGTTTGAAATGTGTTTTCATTTACTGATTGTTCATATCGTCCTCTTATCTAATGCCCAATCAATACAAACACTTTTTTGATTGAATAACAAAATTCGAGATAAAAATAAGTTTTTTGTAGAGTTTAAAATAGATAAACAAGTTAAATGTGCGATATATTCACATCAAAGGCTAAATTTAAACCATAATTCACGTCTAATCCAGGTCTATCTTTGAATACAAGGAATGGTGTCATCATATCTGATCGATTGATAATAAATGATTTTTAACGATAATATCAGAATTAAATTTTTTTATTATATTTTATTTAGTTTTTGTTTTAAAATTCAGTTTAACTAAGATTTTTAATTTCAAAACTTACAAATAAATATTTATCTAAAATATTAATTGCAAACAATTGTCGTAAAAGTTTATGAAAGGGTGAGTGGGATAGGAAGTCATTCTCAATAATATCCCTATAATTCTCAATACAATAATCGTCGCAATAACTGAATAAATTATTGGATAAAAGTGTGATTTTTGTATATTTTTGTTGTTGTCAGCCCTCCCGTAGAAATTCAGATTGAAATACCAGTTCTTTTATTTATTATCAGTATTTCTGATCTGTTTTGCAATAAAGTTAACAAAAAATATTTTAACAAATTATCAGTTTTAACAAGAAAAAAAAGCAAAAAATAAAACAATTTTTAATAACATTTTTTAATCTTTAGAGAATTTATCAGAAATTCAAGCGACAAATCAATTCAAAACTTAACATTTTCTTCCGGATTAAATCCAGGATTGTTTCCAAAATTGAATCTAAGCCGCGGTTAACCTCAAAGAAGAGAATGGGAATCGAATTGGGTTTGATTTGGTGTAAACTTGAAATACTTTAGATAATAATGATTCGAATGAATAAATTGTCAGAAAATATATTCATTTTTAGTTTAAAAAGACAGTACTTGTCGTCGATATTATGCAAAATATTTTGAGATTTGCGGTCAGACAAAAGGGTTGACTCTATTGTTGTCAAACGAATTAGTTCTTAAAAACTTTGACAATAGTTTCTATCAAATTCTTAGATCAATGAATGGATCAATTGATTATTTCAGAGATAATTCATTGTTATTGAAGAAAATCTTATAAATTGAATGGTATTATAGAAACTGTGAACACAATCCGAACACTAATAATGAGTATTTTGTAAGAATTTGATTGTCAACACATATATACATATAATAAGTCTATTAGACGGAGCATATCATATGATTCCTGATGACTGACTTGTATTACTTCTTGTGTTGGTATAATGACCTTTTATACAATGACAATATGCACTGACGGGTAAGTCCCGGAGCCTTTTCTTAAACTCCAGATCTAATAAATTATTTGCAAAGTTCGCAAAACACAACTCACTATTGTTTGTAAAGTAATAACAATTATTTATTCTATAAGTTATCAGAGTTTTGAATATTTCTGACTCTCAGCGATAAAAATTGTCTGAAAAGGAATTTATATTTTGGATCAAAAATCTGTTCGATAGAAAAGTTTAGCTCAATTCACAGATTAAGTTTGAATAATATTATATTCAAATGATTGAACTTCGAGTCAGTTCCGCATTTCGCGATATTTGATCCTTTAAACGATCTTTTATTAAGAATTAGATAAAAAACTATTTCGTTTGGCTTCGAAAGATTGAGTGTCTCTTTCGATGAGTCGTTAAGTTATATAAATATATAAACATTTTAAAAAATTTAATGCAAACTGATATCAGAATTACCTCTTTTTTAGTCTAACTGCTTAATGACATTTTAGTCACTAATAATAAATTTAGTAAAATTTAATTCAGTTTTTAGAAAACATCTAAAACTAATATAATTCGATTTGAATAAATAAGAAATCAATTATATTATTGAAATAAATATTAAATATAGAGAATATTTATTAGCGAATATTCTTTAATTTTAATATTTAAACTCTTGATTTAATTTTCTAATTACTATTAATTTATTGATTTTAAAAATTATATATATATATTCGTTATAGAAATGTATATTATGAAGTTAAATTTAATTAAAAAGTAATTTACCGAATTTAATACTTAAACTATAATAATTAAAGTATTTCGAATAATCTTATGCTTTCGATTCTCACAACTCAATCGAGAAGTTGTAGTTAACTGTTATAAAAATAAATAATTACAATTTTCAAACTTTAATATTTTTAACTTTAAAAGTTCTTTTTGTTTTGTTTCTCGGTTTCTAAAACATTGATATCTCCGGCCAAAGCTTTCAACTGCTAGCCCTAGTTATATATCTATACTTATACTGTATAAACATGTCATTCTGAATGAGTTCAGAAATAAATTAACACAAAAAGTGAAAACTTTAAATAAATTAAACTCATTTATATTCAAGTAAAATATACAAATAATTAAGAGACTAAATAAACTAATACTAAATCATAATTTAAACTTACATTTTGTGTATAACTTATAACGCATTCAAAACTAAAATTAAATCTAAAAGAACTTCAAATTTGGTTTTTTAAATCAAAGAATTGAATTTTTATTGAATAACTTAATTTTAAGATCAAAAAATAATAAAAATTAAAAATCAAGTTTTAATTTACAAATATTAAGTTGTAAATGAGTCAATAAACAAACAAAAAAATTAATATTTAGTCTAAAATTTAAATATCATATCAGTAACTGAAAAAAAATTTAGTTTATGAAAATCAAATTAATTCAATGCAAAAACCAAAAACTTACTGAATTTGTTTTCAATTGCATTAAGTGATTAACTTTAAAAAAAACTAATTAATTATTGAAAAAAATGAATTACTAATCAATTGACACAAAAACAAATTTTAACTTAATATCCAATTATTAAAACTGAAATAGAAGTGAATTTTTTGACCAAAAAAAAAAAGTTTAAACCGTTTCAAGAGTCGAAAGTCTGAATAAATTGTTAGCTTTAAAGACCGACGCGATTATGAGATTGAGATGAGTTTCGTCAACCTTTCGGAGTAGCCGTTCCCTTACCGCTAACCCTAAATCTCCAGTAATACCATGAATATAGCTATAGAGGTCAAATGTTATGTTCCTTACGGTCGGGTCATTCGAGTTAAGAATAGAAGCAAACGATTCGATGAGTTGATTGTCGATCAAATAAATTAGCGATTCTTTTGATGCACTTCGGCCTACAATTCGAGTAACAGTTGTCAAGAGTTGGCGCTGAGAGTAAACATTACTCGAAATCAGTGCCTTTATAATCCATTGAATCATATCTGAGTCGACCAACAATTTCAAACTAATTGAAGACTTTTCGAGAAATAGTGTCAGAAAATTAGCGACTTCTTTGATTAAACGATGTTTATCCATATTAACCAAAATTTGGTATAAATTCTTAAGCAAATTCGACTCAATTACTAAATCCGAGTATTTCAGACAATTGTCGTCAATCCGTTCCCAAATTAGATTCCAAAAGTGAAGAACATTTGAAACAATATTTTCTTCACTTTTGTACATCAAGTCAGTGATAGAAACAAATAATTCTTTGTCTAAAAACATAATTGTTTCGGCGTTTCGTTCGATGATTATCGACAGCGATGTCAACACATTAGCCGTAATTTTGTTGTCTTTAAATCGAATCAATTTCTTGATTAATGTCAACAAATTTAGAATCAATTCAGTGTTCGTCAGATCGTTAACCATTGAGAGAACCGAAAGAATTGATTTCGAAATTTCTTGAATTAAAACCAGTTTTCGTTCAGCCATTCGATTGAATCGATTAGTTTGAGTCGACTTTCTTTGTTTGAAGACTTGAATCGATTTGATTATGTTTACCAAAAACAGAAGATATCCGTTATTTAAGGCAATCGCTAGCATGTCGTTCGACAAAGTGGTAATCATTTGCATTACAGTCACTGTTTTGGTCAGCAATTCGATGTCAAATGTCTCTAAACTAATCATAATCGACAGAATCACTCCACTCTTCACTATTAGTTCTCTGTTAGCGCCGATATCTATGGATGACATAATCGCTTCGATCACATCCATTGCCGCCATCTTCTGAAGATTCGGAATCAGAGGACTCGACACGAATGCACTCAATATCTGAAAGAAGTCGATTCGAGACATCTCTTCACAATCGCTGCTCTCTTTTAAAAGAAACTTTTTGGTCGAATCGAAGCACTTCTTTGCGATCTATATTAGAAGTAATCATTCAATCAATAAATTAGTCGACTTTTCACTAGAAATGCCAAACTATTCAACGATTGGCCGAAACATTGCTTTTATTACCTCTTCGTTCAGATAATTCGATCCATTCATGTAATCAATTAACATCTGAACGGACTTTACGTCATCGCTTAAACTGAGTTCGTAGTCGTCGTTGGCATCGATTTGAAACCATTCTTCGTCTATACCTCTGTATTCATTGATAATCTTCTGTCGTTTCTGTTTTCGCCAATCATTTAAACTCTTCTTCCGTTCCAATACTTTCTCTTTACTTCGATTCGACAAATGTCTGCGCATTCGGGTCAGTCGGCTCTGGCCAGGGATTAGTGAATTTGAATCCATTTCTACAAATCCACAAATTATCGCATTTTTAGATATATTTCATTTTCACATCAAATCAATTGACTTAATGACAAATACTTGTCATTTCATCCTTACATTTGCTTTAATTAATCAATGATTTAATAAATGAAAACGTTTTGAAACATTGATTGCAATTTGCAATTAAATTAATCATTTGTTTGATTTCTATTGTATTAATTGATTGAATGAATGATTGTATGAATGCATTGACTATTCATACGCTATATGTCTTAGACTTGAAGTGTTTTTTTTTTGGATTTTGTTTTCGCTTTAATCCAAACTATTTCTTAATATTTAATTTACAGTTTAATCTCATTAATAATGCATTAGTACTGATATAGATTATAATTTCAATTATAACCGCAAAAGTTATTGTTTTAATTAATATTTAGTCATTTGTTTTTTTAAATTAACAAACTTTCAATTGATTTTACCCTCAAATCATATAATGAACTCCAATTTTAGTGAACGCATAAGTCAATTGTGAAAACTGTATGTGATTTGTCGGTCATTTTTGATTTATTGAACTATAGTTAAGCAAACAATAAAAACTATATTTTCTATTAGTATGACATCGACTCGACTATAGTTTCGGTACAACTTTTGTCGCTGTTTTCAAATAACATATAAAAAGTTTAACTTTTGTTGACTCATTCAATGTATCAAATCATTGATGAGTTAAGAGACGGACAAATCCGGAGCAACCGATGAGATAGACTTGTAATGAATTGGCAATAAAATCTGTTTTGACCTAATCTGTCATTCAATGTCATTGATTGAGTGGTCAGTGCGACTCAATTTTGATTTTCATATCACTTGTCTTAATATTATTCCTATTTTTATAGCAATAGTTACCTATCTTTGAAAGTAATCGAAAGTTAGAGACTCTGACTCTGACTCTAAGTGTTCGACCTATTCGTCTACATTTGACAATAGCTTTGTTTCATCTCTTCCGACGTTCGCTACTATTATAGATCGGTTTCTCCTTTGAGTCAAACCTTTCGTCACTTTTTATTGAATTCAGTTTTGAATTTGTTTTGAATTCGACCGCAATTTAACTCATTTTGAATCAAACAAATCATTATTTTATTAAACTTAAAGTATAACTAAATCGCAATAATAATAAAAAGATTTTAAAATTGATTTATTATTGAAAATCAGATCAGAATCGGAATCGGAATCAGAACTGATTGGAAATGCCGTCGAATAACAAAATGTTTCAAAAGTTTTTATATCAAAAGGCGTCTGAAAAGAGAGTCAGTATTCGAGACAACAATGAGTTTATCGCCGAATGCAGGCAATGCTGGAAAGTATTGGACATTCAATCGAGTCAATGCGTAATTGATTTCTAATTAAAAACGTTTTGCCATTTGTTTCAGTCTTTATCCGAAAGCGAAAAACTGAAGTATTCGGTCGACTCTAAGTCGAATATAACCGAAACGAAGAGTGTGAGCGAGAGTGAGAGCCAGAGTGGGCCCACGTGTTCATCTGTTCCGCACTTGGATGACAACGAATCGGTTAAATACAATGAAGAGTTCGAACAGAAACTGATCGATAGATTGGTTAAGTATAAGAGTGAAGAGGCATTGATGTCAACAAAAATCTATTTCATTGCTTCGAATGTCATGTGTGTCGTCGACAATACATACCTTCCGCTCGAAATCGGTTTAGTCGAGTACTCGATAGAGGCCGGTATTCAGAACACATTCCATTCCTTCATCAATGCCGGAGCCGTGCCTTTGGGTTATATGTATTCAGCGCTAAACCACTCGAAGTTGCATAAGATTCCAATCAAAGACTTTGTGTTGGCTTCGAATCGATTCTATTCTATCGGAACAGCTATTCTCAAAACTCTGGCCAACAGTCGGGCCGAAGCGGAACCACTCAATCAATCGGTTAATCCAATGATTGTGTTCTCGATTGAGGATCAAATGGATCAAAATGTGGGCTCTTTGGACTGGCTTTCAATCCAATACCGGAAAAGCGCCCAAACGAGTGGTCAACCGGTGCAGGACTGGGACATAAAAGTTCTGAACGCTTCCAACTTATTGTACAATATCTATCTGAAGATCAGTCTTCAGAGAGGGATGAGTTTGTGTCGAAACGCAATGACTTCGAGTTCTTTCGATTACTGCAAAGACACCGATTGTCCGTTTCATGAAAACGAAGAATGCATTGAATGCGCGCTCGGAGTCGCCAAACGTATTGCTTATAATTTAACGCATTCTCTGCTCTCAGTCATGCGAATCAAGGTTTCGACCAATCATTTCCCGAAACTCGAATTCGATCGCAAGTATCGATATTACGAATTAAATGATTTGATTTCAGGCATTGGTTTCGAGACACTAGCTATTGATGACCAAACTGGTCACGTGTCGGACCAGTTGATTATACCTTCCGGGCCTTCCAGTTCCAACTCATCTGAAGAGTCAAAAGCATCGACTTCTGGTTCATCTCCAGAACCAGATCCGACTTCTGGTTCATCTCCAGAACCAGATCCGACTTCTGGTTCATCTCCAGAACCAGATCCCTGTGCCAATGGCGCCCCAAAAAGAACATTGAGTATAGGCGTAGGTCGGGGCCGAAAGCGTTATAGTCTTTAAGCCCTATCGGAAACACATCTTTCTTTCTCTAACATTATGTTAATTATAATCTATAACTAATATAATGACTAATATATATAATCCGACAATAAATTAAAGTTTAAAAAAGACTAAACTTATTATTTAATAATAAAAATATTTCAACAAAATTAGAAATTAACAAAAATAACAAAATAATTGTTACTAAACATTCATTTGGGTTAATGTTTGGGTTAATCTGATTTAAATAAAACATTTAAAATGAGATATTATTTGACTTTTTTGCGCGAAGAGTCGGTCTTGACTTTGCTATTGATTGGGATTTTATTTTGTAAACTAATTAACAAATCGTCCGATTCCTCGATATCTGGTATAGAATCCCTCCAATACTCGAATGCAGAGAACTCTGTGCTGTAGTCGGTTTGGTCGCTATGGATCGGTGGAAACATTTGGTCGACCAGATCGCTCAGTGAGGTATACCTAATTCGATTAGATTTGGTCGGTTAGGGTTGCATTCAATTCGATTGTAATAATAATAATAATAATAAACACTTACGACGACTGAAAGTTTTGGATTAATTCCAATTTGAGTTCCCCCTTATGGTTGATCGTGAATATACGGGACAACCGGATATCTACCGCCCGATAAGCCCAAGTGTCCTTAAGTAATAAATTAATCGTTATTTTGGTTTTGTTTGGTTTGATAATAACTTGTATTGTATTGAAAGTGAGAACAAAACTTACATTAATTTTATTGCCGAAACCGGCATAAAAAGGAGAACTGGGAAATAGCGCCCGAATGTCTTGCAAACATTGGATTTTGAATTCTTCAGGTTTTTTCTCAATTACCTCTCTGTCGAGTGACAAATGAGTGACAAATAAGAGGTAAAGCGTTTAGTTTAAAAACAATTCGGAATTGAGTTGAAAGACTGCAATACCTGTGCAAAGCAGCGATGAGTGAAGTTGGGGACAATAGAAGGGGTCCGTCGGGAAGACATCGATCGCCCTGTCGTATGCTTTTGAGATAATCTAGAGTGACTGTGGCCTGACCAATAGCTCGGGCCGATAAATATACAATCTTATAGCCGTTCCTCTTGATCAGAGTGAACAGGTTGGCGACGCCCGCCTGCGCCCAGTCTTTGCCTATGATAGGAAGGATGTGTCCCAAGACGTCGGACTTAGTAATAGTGCCGTCGATGTCACTAATGATGATCTGGTCGTCGAAGCGCCACAAATAGATATAGCACTTGCAGGTAGTGGTGCCCTGATATGCAGTCGTCACACTAAACACAACTTCATTTTTATCGTCTTTTAGGTTCAAATCACTTATTTGTTGTGAAGACAAACGAATTTTTTTCTTATATTTAGTCTTTTGTTTCTTATCCTTCGTTTGTTCGTTTGACTCCTTTGACTCCTTTGGCAGTTGTTCTCCATTCGGCTGAGCGTTTTCGTCGGCGTCGGCATCACTGCCCGCGTCACTGCCCGATGAGAGGTAGGTGTCGGACAGCCATCCGTTCTCTGAGTCGTCGACTTTAGACTCATTCGACTCTTTAATATCACTACAATTTTGCGAATTGTTCGGTACTTCCGGTTCTATAATCTCTTCAAAAAAGAAGGCCTCTCCGGAATGGCCTAATTTCATGTGCAGATCCACCGGTTGGCCATTGACTTCGATGTCAACCTAAACCAAATTTAATAAACAGATTAATAACAAATAAATAAACAATAGTTTTGACAAAAACTTACTATTTTTTCTCTACTCCTAAGAACACCGATTTTGCCGAACCGGACGTGAAAGGGTGAACACAGATAAGACCCGTCTTCTTGTTGGACAACAATTACATCTATAGCGCCAGTAAGTGTCGCCGAATTTATCTCATTATAAAACTCTTTAAAGTTACTGAAGAATGACTTCATATAATTCATTTCGAAGACGAGATGCGATGATTCCAACACTAATAATAGAAAACAGTTTTGCTTTTAATCTCTTCTACGAATTCGTTCAATCAATTCAGCGCATAATCTAATCTGAGATTAAATAAAATAAATATTAAGTATTACTTAAAACAAACTACAAATTGAGTAAAGACTGAGAGAGTCGAGACACCATGCAACATTTACTCAAACTGTCTTAGCATTTACTCTACATTATTGCATAATCTAAGTCAGTTTGAACTTTGAAGTCATATTTTAGCTTGGATATAAATTATATATATATAATTATCATATACAGTAAAACCTACTTATAACAAACAGCTTGGTTCTAGCAATTCGTTTGTTATAAGCGGGCATTTGTTATAAGTGGGTTTGTCTTAAGTGGCATTGAGTGTAATTAATAACTCGCACCGAAATCTCAAACTCATAATCTATTTTTGATTCAATAAATTATAAATTTTGTTTAAATTTCATTTTAAATCAACTAAAAACAAATAAAGTTATTAAAAACATATTTTCGTAATTAAGCGATAAATTATCTTTATAAAAATAACTTATAATTAAATTTGACTTTATTTCAATGATAATAATTGTCTGAAATAAGGACAAAGATTTAACTCTTTTCTGAAGCAATTAATTAATGCCTAAACTAATCAAAAAGAGTTCAGAAAATTGAAAGAAAACTATTGTCTTAATGACTCATACTTTATAGATATGATACGAGTAGTCAGAAAAATATTTTTGGAATCAACACTCACTGCAAATCAAACATTTATAATAACAAAAACTTGGTTTCAATTAGGGATTAACAAAAATAAAGTGCAAATTCGTCAAAAAATGATTTGAACGTAAATCCAATAAATTACTAGAATTTAAAAAAAAATATTTTATATAACTTTTGATTATTTCGATTCCGCAATTTTGATTAAATTGAGTAATAAAATGAGAAAAATACGTATTTCCCAATACATCTAATTTAATAAAATGGAAAAATTCACTAGAATTGTGTCAATTAACAAAAAAATATATATAATTGACTCAAATCCAAGGACTACCTGTGCAATGTGTGTACAACCCATTAAGAATAGCTTAATCGATGAAACAAATGTATTCAACAGAAAGAAAATTGACATTTAATTGCATAAAGAAATAGTCATTAGAGACAACTGAATTCGGGCCTCACCTCTGCTTCAGCCAAATAACATATTTCCTCTATTTTTGCGATCCTTTTAAACAAATAACAAATGACTGAAACTTTTGAAAACTATTGTAACAAAGACTTGAAATTGCAATACGTTTTAGAAGTGTTAGCACTTTATTTCACCACTAATTGAAATTTCAAATGTTTTTCCAGACTTTCGTTTCAGACTAAGACTTAGACTTTAAACTAAGAGAAAAAAAAACGAAAACTTAAATAAATTTTAAGTGCAATCGAAGTGTTTGTTCAACTGATTCAAAGTTAACCATTAGATCGCTCTTTATAGTTGCGATTTAATTAAATGATAGAAATTTGAATTGAATTGAATGTACAATAAATACATTGGAATGAGTGTTGGGTCGAGTTTAAGGACATATCTGGGGATTATTTTCAATGCTGTTCTGATTCTGAAGGTTAGATTTACGCTATTATGATGTCAATACTGACTTGTTAGAGCTCGTGATTGAACACCAGATAAATTGCATTAAGTATTTTTGCATTAAAATTAGATAATAAACCGTATTTTGTTGTAAACACCAGGAATCGTGTGATCGCTTTATTTCACAACTTTTGTAATTCTAGTCGACATTAAGTCTGTTGTTTAACTCGTTTACGAGATTTTTCACACAAAACAAACGCTAAAAACAAACACAAGATTTCGATTATCAGACTTTGATAACACTTTCGGTTTCTATTTTATCTAAATTCTTACTCAATGTTATGTAATAACTCAGTGAATACGTGAATAATATTTGGCAGTAATTGTCAATAATATCGAGGATTGAGTTGTATTAATATTAAAGTGAGAAATACCGGAAAAGTCGAGTTGTTTTCGGATTGGGTTTTGATTTTGATTTGAGGGCAGACATAGTCTCATAATCTATAACTCTCGTCGACAACATATACCTTAAATCCACTCTATTTAGACTCATATAGTGAACTATTTCGATATAGTGAACACATAAAACACTACTAATTGAGTTTTAGACTTAGACTTAGTCTTATGCGCAAAATATAAAACGAAATATTTGTAAAATGTCATTACATTTCAATTTCACTTTAGATTAATCTAAAATTTATTTTTATTCTAATATAAATGTGATTTAAGACAAATTTTAAAAATCTAAAAAGAAAATTGAATTCAAATATCAAAACAACAAAATATTTAAATGACATTCAAATCAATCATATGTTGCGATCATATGATTGTATTGTCTTTTAAATAACTAAATAATTGCCACTATTTTTGAAAATAAATTTCAGTCAAAGGTTTGAAATACAAGCGAAACAATTGCTTACCTTTTGGTTCAGTCTTTAGTTTATTATTAATTTAATTATATTTAACATAATTTAGGTTTAAATTGGATGAAAAATAACTTAATTAATGAATTGATTGATTCAAAGCATTTGTGCGCGACTTCACTGTTTTGTTTGTGTTTTAGGTTTAAAATAAATGAATAAACAATTGAATTGAGTATTATTTCTACGATTAGTCGAGTGTTTGAGTATTGTTTGCTATAGAGTGTGACTTCAATAACAAGAATTAAATCTTTTTTATATGTATTACGTCAATAGCATAGAGAGAGTCATCTCTCGACACATGCTTTCAGAGCTATTTTCAAA
>JAQFXP010001436.1:0-19325 GCA_034693685.1 Belba bartosi
TCTCTCTCTCTCCACTACTTTTACTTAAGTTTCTGAATTAATAATTGAATTCATAAAATAAACTAAATTTATTTATTTTTGAATTAAATTTAATAATAAAAGTATTTTAAAAAATTATATTATTTAAGTTTAATTTTTATACACTAATGGGAATTAAAATTAGACTCAAATAAATAATAAGTTAAAAGAATTGAACTAGTTAAAATACAAAAAATAATTTAACTAAATATGATAAATAATATTTGTTTTAATTTAAAACATAAATGTTTACTAGCTGTTATTGTGACAAAATAACCAGAATTTATTTAATTAATTAATTTTCTAAATTATTTTTAATGTTTAATAACAATTAAGGCTTAAAATACAATTCACTGTTAAGCCCAAATGCATTTACTTCAGTAACAAAACTACCAAGGTGCATAGACTGAACATTATTAACATTCTTAGATTTTCTTTCCATTTCATCATATTCTTTTCTCAAACGGGAATTAGTCTAAAAATATTTCAAAAATAAAATTTTTAATATTATTTATATTATATACATTAAAAGATCATTAATAATTTATTAATAATAACTGACCCTGGCCATAATTGCATTCAAACTTTCCTTGCGCGCATACTGTGCAATCGAATGACTCAAAACCTGGCCGAAATAGCTCATACCGTATCTTGAATCGTAAAATGTTTTATACCCTTGAAAATATGCAAAAGTTATTATTTCAAAAAATTATAATAAATCTATTTGACAAACCCTCAGCGCAAGAGTAGCAAACGAACGTGTCCAATTTATTTATATTAAATGAAAATTCCCTTTTAAACAATTTTTGACTTTCTACATTAAAAAGAAAAATTATAATTAATAAAAATTTTGTAAAAATAGATAAAATTTCAATATTATTAAAAACATTACTGTCTCGACAACAGATAAAGAAAAACAATTTCGGTTTTCCTTTCAAGCGAGGACAATTATCATCAGCAAATATACGAATCAACTTTTTAATCGCAACCTGGTCATTTTCAATATCGTATACGGCCTGGACATTGTTCTCAGCCCACTCTCCAGATGTAATCTTTCGAATGGCTTCGCAGGCATTATAGCCTAAAACCGCTTCGTTTTGGCCGTGAGTTATCACTATAACCACTAACGCGTCTCCGTTTCCGATACTCTCATCTTTACTAATGTTAGTCAATGTTTCGACCATTTGAGTAGAGCTCAGATTTGATTCCAGTTTGACTCCAAAGTATAGTTCTCTAAAAACATGTTCAAATCGTTTCGATTCCATAATCAGACCCTTAGGCACAAATGGAATGCCGTTCTCGTCAACACAGACTGAGTTTTGGGGTTTCTCCATGTTGTTAATGATAACACACGTTCCGGAAGTAACTTGATATACGCCTGATAAATTCTGTCTTAAAACACCGTTTTTCTTCACCTCTATCTCAGCTTTGTCCCAAACTAAAGTATCAGGCCCGGGTGATGTATTGAGTAGTTCAAGCGCATCTGCAGCTTCGGTTTGGCCACATTTTCTCAATAAATGTATAATTTTGCCACAGTGATTTCTCTGGTGTGTCAGCTCAAGTAATATAAATAATTTTTTTTCGTTTTCTGGCAAATCCTTTATTAATAAATTGTTATTTTGTTTTGTATTGCCGTATATTTAGCAATAAGTGTATTACTTTAATAGTTATTGCATCATAAGTTTAAAAAAATGTTTGTTGGTTTACCTAAACATACAAATAAATGTATTATTAGTAATAATATTTTGACAAAATTTTTTTATTTGTATGTTTAAGTGAACGAACGCATATTGATTTCAGGTGATGATGCAATAACCGCTAACGTTGAAAATCAAACGTTACTCTCATAACTAGTGAAAGCCTAGTGCATTACCAGCGTACTAACTTTAAAACGTTAAATTTAGCTTGATATTGAATGTCTATTAAACTTTATACTAATCATATAAAGCAGCATAAATTAAAGTAAATGAAAATAAATTTAATTAACAATGTACAAATAAATAAAATTTTGGTTTAAAAATTTTAAATCTATTCAATAAAAAAATTTTGTCAGATGTATTTTGAATTTAGCACTTATTTAATTTATATAATTTGAAAGTGTTTGTCAGTGAACGAGTCAACCAATATTTCAATTGATGATACAATATCTTTATTAGAGTTGAAAAAAACAAAGCTTTCAATTCAAGGATAAAATCAAAATAAGTTTTAGTATTGATTTGGCCTTTGAATGTTTAGTATTGTTTTGCTTTAGATTGCTTTTAAAAAGGGGTGAGAGAGGGGCATTTTGTTCTAGTATACTACATTTTAATTCAAAACAATATTAACGTTTTGTTGTTAATTTTGACATTGAATAATAATAAAAAGGTAAACAAATTAGTATAAGTTAACAACACGAGTTATACAAATAAACTTTTATTTTATATAGTACCACACTTATTTTTATCAATGAGTATGGCTAAATTATTTAAAACTAAAAAATTAATATGCCTCCCTCTGCTCATAATTATAGTGAGAATTTATATTTTTTTCTATTCTTTGTGATATATTACAGCAACAGTAATAAATACACAAAAACACTGATTGATATAAAACAAAAACTTTTAAATACTAATTACAAAAATGTTGAATATTTTAATGTTTAATATTTTAAAGTCAAATATTCTAATGTTAAGATTAAAATTTGTAACTTTCAAATATCTGACTTAAGAAATTTGAATTAGAATATTTGATATTATCTTATTCGACATTAGAATGTTCAAATAGAATATTCGACATTAAAAAATTTGATATTAAAATATTAGACATTAGAATTTTCAATTAAAATATTTAACATTTTTATAATTATTTAAATATTATTGTTTCATATCAATCAGTGTTTTTATGTTTTTATCACTTTTGCTGTAATAAATCAAAAAATATATAAGTTTTCACTATACTCATAACTTATTCTAACCTGTGAATCATAGACTATAAAAATATTATTTGAATTAAACGTTAAATCAGTTATTAAATAAATTGAATTAAGAAAGAAAGGGATGAAAGGATAGTGCGTTTTAAAACTAGTTCTCCAATATTATTGACTTTTTACCAGCTTCAAAATATGTAAATAATACTTTTTTATCATGTAATAGTTTATATACATACAGTATAATAAATTACTTACCCTAATCATAAACATATGATCTTTAAAATATAAATTTGTTTCTAAGCCAATCAAGAATTCTTCAGTTAATTGAATTAAATTTACAAAGTAAGTTAAATTCTTTATAAATTCAGTTCGATTTTCAACATAGTCCATTTTACAAATGCACTTTTTAATTTTATTTATTAATTAATATATTTATAAATGACAAATGACACATGCAACCCAATATTATATCTATTTTATTTCTTACACTTATCACGTAAGCAAGGTTAATTGTGATAATATTAGGCATTTGGTATATATTTTAATTAACCTTTAGATAACAATTAAAAGATAAGAAGACGTTTCAAATATTTGTTTTGACATTGCAACAATATAAAGCAACGAGTTAAAAGAATAATTATATAATAAAAGATGATGTATATTATGGAGCGTTGATTGCAATAGAGGCCGGATTTCTATCCATTATTTCGCCGAAAATTGTTTATTAAGCTATTATTTCCGCTTTTATTAATCGAAGGGTTTTTAATGTATTTGTGTAATAATATAACTCACGTTTCAGTGTATAATTCCGCGCACTTTATATACCCGACACTCAACTCATTTGTCTCTAAAAATAGAATTAGTTTTCGCTTAAACTCAAAATTGATTTACTAATGGAGAAGTTTTTCGAGCTTAAAATTTTAGTAATTTGTTTTAACTTGTTTTTCAACTATAATTATAATTTTGAGTTTTATTTATTGATTACAAATGTTTGCTAAATTTTTTATATTCTCTTCCCATTTATTTTAACTATCGGTAAGATTATTGCAAACAAATAATCGCTTAAAAGCAATTATGTACATTTTAATTTATTAATTTAAGTATTTTTATAGTAATTAGTGTAATTTTTATTTGTAAAATTGTAATAATAATAATAATAATAATTTGTTGAATAATTATGTTTTAAAATCGTATTTAATGTTTATTAGCAATTAAAGCTTAAAATACAATTTCTTATCGTGCCTAAATGCATTTACTTCTGAATATGTAGAAAAGCTACCGCGAGATCAAAGTTTGAATTTATTATTTTTCTTAGAATTTCACTAAGCAACAAATCTAAAAAACAATTAATTTAAATCTAAAATTAATAATAACTAATTCATATTTTATCTCCAAAAATTATTTATAATAATCATAATATTTAAATTAAACGTTAAAAAAATATAACTGATTTTATTTTATAAATTAATTAAATAAGCGCAGTTTATATTTGTTTATCTTCATGTTTTCGTTTAAAGAAATCTTATCAGCTTGTTTGTCTGTAATCACTTTTGAGGAGAGTCGGATGTTTTGTTTGTCACGTATTAAGAACTTAATATATTGATTCTTGTTAGTTTTTTAAGGAATATTTAGTTTTAACTAGCAATAAATAGATTAATTGTTTATTTGAGATGCAAAATCGAAATTACGTTGTAAACTTGTTTATTTAAACAATTTTTCAATAAACAATAAATGAATTATAAATATTGTGCAAAGTTTATTTGTCTTGTACATTTTTAAATTCTTGTCTATATCTATTCGAAATGATGCTAGTTCGTAATATGCCGTCAATAACGTACTTCAAGATTTGGACAAACTCGTATTTTGACATTAGTTTTACGTTTTTAAAATCTAATTTAAAATATTCAAATTTGATGTCCCGAAGCATTGCGACCACATTTTATATTGCTTTTTCAATGATTAGATTTTGCGTTCGAGATATTACCGAGACATAATTAAAACGATCACATTGAAACAATTAATTTTGCAATTTATTTAATAATAATTAATATTGTTTATAAATTTTAAATAAAATTTTTACCTAAAAAACCAAGTCAAATTAAATACAAAATTAATCAAATAAGAAAAACAAAATAAAAACGAATTAAAAATTTTATTCAAAATTAAAATATTATCACAAATGTAACTAGGTTTATAGGAAAATCGCACGCGTGTGGATCAGGATTAAAGATTAAGTTGTCCGGACATGTGTGCAAATAAGCGATTCTATCTTTGCATTGAATAAATCTGTGCTTGTCACTCAGGTATGGGAACAAGCCATCACTACGCGGACATTTCATTGCTGGTTTGTGAACATATACTTGTTATGACTCATCAAATACGGTGTTTATTCGACAATGTAATCGACCCATATTTATGTCGTGACTGCATTGGTAGAAAACGGCCATGTCATATGGGTCCACAAAAAACTTGTTTGGGTTGTGGCCATTGCATGATGGCAGTGGCTCGTCGTTTATGGCCGCCGACCCACAGCTAACTTAATAATTAGTTTTATTTACATTTTGAATAATTATTAATTTCCTAAATATTTAAATTCTGTTTTTTATAACAGCGTTTTTTACTATTAATTCTGCTTGAAATTTAACATTTATTTTAATATTTAACAGTTAATTTATTTTATTGATAATGTGCATGTAATTGAAACAATAATAATTATTAACCTACAGAAAATTTATGTGTTATCAAACAAAAAATGTACGCACACTAAATGCAATGTTTCTTGATACTATATTTGAGACATAGCCTAAGAGAACGTTAAGAAATGTCTCATTGTTTATTAAAACGTCACTTTTGATTAATTAAAAAAATTATTTATTTAGTTTTACTCAAAATTTCTGTAATTATATTTTAGACATAAATTATATTTTGTTCAACTATGAAACCATTGTTACACTTTAACATTAAATACGTTATCAGTATGGGATTAAACAACAAAAAAACAAGGCTGTGCTCACAAAGCAATATTGCATATATTGCAAATATAACACATTTTTGATTTTGATTTTTATGTCTGATTATGACAAAATGTCTAATTAAAAATAGTATAATGTATTACTATTGTAAGTATTTCTGGCTTAAAGACCATGCCGCCTAACCCCCATTACAAACCATACAAATCTTTTTTGGATACCTGCCTGCCCCTTGTTAACATTGTTGTACATACATTATACCAGGGATTGAGAAAGTCGGCCGATCCAGAAGAAGAGATTAGGATAGGGATTTTTTTAAAAACCCTCAAAACACGTATATTAATGTACTTACTATGAGTGAATTTATTGTGTCGACGGAAGTTTACAAAAATTTTATTATTTTTATTTATATTTCTTAACAAACAAAATAAATTTTTACATTATTGCCGCAACTGTAGGCGTTTAGAGGGTTTTTGGGTAAATATTTGCACAATTTATAATACTTAAAAATTTAGCTAATATAATCAAATTATTTAACTTCGATTAACAATTTTTATTTAAATTTAACTTACAGTACACTATAAAAATATTAAATATATATAATTATTAAATTAATTCTAAAAAATTACAGTTTCTATTAATAAGTTATAAAGTGTAATTTTATAGAAAAAATTTATTAATTATATATATTTGTCATTTATTAATTTAGCTGTAATTTAAAATTAAATAAAAATTATATTTAGATTTCAAATGTTTAAAGTAAATTATTTAATTTTTTAAATATTAAACGTATTAAAAATAATTAATTAAAAACCCCTAGAAACGACCACAGTTGCGGCTATAATACAAAAAATTAATTTGTGTGTTAATAAAAGTTATCAAAAATAATAATTAATAATTAAATTACCGTCGACACAATAAATTAGTTCATTGTTAGTATTTATAGTATTTATATATATTTGTGATGAAATGTTAGTTAATTTAACTGGATTAAAACTAAATTTAGTTAATTTAAACCGGATTTAGTGCTAATTTAGGAAAACTTTCTTAATTTTGGGCTCAAAATACAAAAATTATGCCGGCCGCCTTCATAAAACCTCAAAAGGGGTGCCTCTTCTCGGACCAAATGGTAGAGGGGAAAAGGGAATAAATGCCTATTTTTAAATTCAGGGTAGATTTTTGGCTTATCCCCCCTTCATAATGCCTGCATTATACCTTTGACGTGAGCAAAAATACATAAATGTGGTACACAATACTCACCTACAATTTAACCACAATTTAGATCTGGCATAGAAAAATCAAACTTTATTTGTTAAAATTTAAATATGTTAGATTTTTGGTTAGCTGGTTTTAACTTGAATTAGCAAAAATACACCAAACCTAAACACTATTACAATATTATAAATTTTTTCAAACGTTTTAATTCGTATTGTTTTGTTCAGTATTGTTAGAATTTATTAAATCTTTGCTTTATTAATTAATCCTAATCATTTTAAACCCAATATTCAATTAATATTCATAGTATTTGTGAAAATTATCTTTATATAGAACCACGTTCTAGGCCAATATTTTGACAGCTAATCACTATTAAGAGCACTGTTGAATACAATAGGGCTAACAGCCCTAAATATAGAGACGTTGCTTAGCATCCTACAATAAAGCTTCTAGCTACGTGCTTATGCTATATACTTTATTCATAACTTAAGTTACAATAAAATAATTTATAATTTAATTATAATTGTCTATTTGCATAGATTTACACAAATACCAACAAAGGTGGCCACAGAATAAGATGTTTCTTAACTTTTATACCATTTGTTAAACATACAAAAACAATATATCTGCAAAGACCTACTCGGTCAGTTTTAGGCCTATGCAGATATAATGCTTTTGTATGTTTAGTAAACAGTTGAAGTGTTAATCAACTTTTTTAAACTATGAGATGTTGCCACAACTAAATATTATTATTATAAATGTGAATAAAAGTTTTAAAATTATGTTTTATTTGACATGAATTTTATGAATTAACATTCTAACTACATATACAGTAGTAAAAGTTCACCCAGCTAGTACATTAGTTTATTGTAAAAAGGGGAAATATAAGTCTATATTTCTACGACTTAGATTAAGAGGATAAAGGTGTGCAAAATTGGTTTGATTTCTATAGCGCATGCTCACAAACAACAGACCAAAACTTGTGAAACAACAGACCAGAACTGTTTATCAGAATTTGTGAGCAAGCGCATTAATAATCAAAATTAATAATAGTTATTGATATTTATGCCCTAACTTTGAACTGCAGAAAACTACAAAACTGATAAGACTGAACAACACATTAATAATTAGTGTTTAATATATATTATGTATTATATGTGTTATTTTTAAATTACAGTACTTAAATTTGTAATTTATTGAAATAATTATTTTTTAATAAAATTATATTTGTTATCTTAAAATAAATTGTAAAGACATTAAAATTAAACAAATCATTTAATTTTCTAAAAATATACGACTAAATGTATCGTATTAGAATAATGTCATATTAATTTTTAACATATAATTATTTTTTTTAAACCTTTATAAGTATATTTTGAGTACATTCTAATTAATTTTTTTATTAATTTCTTTTACATTATTTAAACTCTACAATGTTTTAATATAATTTGTTTGTTTTTGCAATCTGAGTTTTTAATTTATTTATTTAAATTTTATCACAATATTACTAAATACGTTTTTGGTTTAAAATTTTAACGTAAAACATATTTTGTAAAAAAAATAATAAACTCAATAAAAAATATCAAAAATGATAAAATATATCCAACTATTAATGAAATAAAAACTCCATTTGCCAGATCATCTAATTTAATGACATAATCAATATTTGTATTTGAGTTTAAAATATTTCCAGTAATTTGTTTTTGAATTAACTTTCCATATAAGTCAAAAACCAATTTAAGTAAAAAAAATAAGTGACTGTTTAATCCGCTTTCAGAACTAGCCAGCAATCTAAATATAAATTATATATATTGTTATATTACATCACAGTTTAAAGCAACTTAAAAATTTTATCAAATTCAATGTGCTAAATATTTAATTATCAGTTTTTATATTTATAAAAATAATAATTATTATTATAAAATAAATATTAAAAATAAATAAACAAAATAACATACGCTCGATAAATTTTATCATGTTGATTAACCGACTTATAAATATAATATATTTCGTAAGTTTGTGCATATTTATTATTTGAAATTATTAGACTTGGTAAAAACTGATTTATTAATGTTGCTAATTTTGAATCTGTTAAAATAATAGCTTTACCAATTTGTAGATTATTTTGCAGTTCATTATTATGAATGAGATGCATTGGATTGTGACAATCTATTTTTAAATATTCTTCATATTTTATTGCACGGGTTTTAAGCTCTGCATAAAAGTTTAAATTAAAATTTTTTATTTCATCAAGTACACAACTGCCAATTAACTGTAAATATTTATTTTTTGCTATCTCTTCAATTGTGTCCGCAATTAATTTAGGTTTAAATTTTAAAAATGAGCCCAACATTAAACTTTTATAGCAAAGCGATGTAAATGTTGCAAATATTAGCCAAAATATAAATAATAGATAAATTTGTCTAAAATTATTATGATCCATATAATATTTTAACATAAATAAATTTGTTCCTTGATTTAATAAAATTCTATGCATATTGTCTACAGCTCTGAATATTGGAATTTTGTTTTTACTTAAAAATCTTAAACATATAGCATATGCAAGTATAGTTATTCCAAGTACAATCCAGATCTATTTTTAAAAAATGAATTAAAAAACAAAATATAAATAAATAAAAAATTTAAAAATTTAACCTGATTTGTAAGCAATTTGACAAAAGAAAAATAATCCATATTTTTGACAAAAATTGGATAGCCTATTATTTCAATCAAGTAGGTTTGCATAACATTAACCGATGCCATTTGAAGGGTATTTTGCTTTTTAATATCTGCAAAATTAAGATTTAAATCCGCCTGTTAAATAATAATACCAAATAGATTATACTTATTGTAATAACATAATTATTTTAATATCTTATTATTATATTAATTTATTTAATTATAATTTTTTAATTTTTTTGGTTTTTTGTACAAAATTAGAAAATTTTCCCTAAATTATTGCTAAATCTGGTTTAAATCCAGTTAAATTAGGAAAAATTTTATCATAAATATATGGGTTTTTTCAGCGTTTTTTTAAATCCCTCCCCTGATCCCCCTCATAGGTTTTTGGCCAAAATTTTTATGAAAATTACCCCTCTGATATTCTGAATCTCTAAACCAAAGCTTTGCAAATCTTTACTTTTATTTTCCCCTTTTACAATAAAGTAATGTACTAGCTGTGTGAACTTTTACTACTGTATACGTAGATAAAATGTTAATTCAAAAAATTCATGTCAAATAAAACATAATTTTAAAATTTTTATTCACATTTATAATATTGATATTTAGATGTGGCAACATCTCATAGTTCAAAAGAGCTGATAAACACTTTAACTGTTTACTAAACATACAAAAACCGTGTATCTGCATAACCTAAGACTGATCTTGCAGATATATTGTTTTTGTATGTTTAACAAATGGTAGAAAAATTAACAAACACTCTATTCTGTGGCCACCTCTGTTGCTATTTGTGTAAATCTATCCAAATAAATTATTATTATTAAAGTATAAATTATTTTATTGTAATTTAAGTTATGAATTAAGCATATAGCATAAGCACGTAGCTAGAAGCTTTATTGTAAGATGCTAAGCAACGTCTATATATTTAGAGCTTTTAGCTCTACAATGCGTTGCATTGCTCTAAACAATACAAATTTGAATGATGATAATAATAATGTATCAGTTAACATTGGTTTACTACAATATTTTTAAATTTTTTACTATAAAAATTGATTCAATACATAATGGTATTACAAAATCTAAATAAATTTAGATTAATTGATTTCTATAATTTAAAAAAGTAAAAATATTGAATTTGACAGAATTTTAAAAACACACAAAATTCAGCGTAAATTTAATAAATTAAATGATTTTAAAATTAATTTTTGCAAATAATTGTAAATCGTAATTTTCTAGAATCATGATTAATTACAAAAATTAATTTTTATAATTAAAAACATTATTTAAAATAATACTAAAAACTGTTATCCAAGATGAAAGTAGACTTTAGTGCGTTTAGTGGCCAACAGTGGTTTTCCATTAAAAATAAATTAATTTTAATTTATAAATTTAATATTGTCTGATAAACTTTTAAAACTTAAATATAATTGTAATATTAATTTTAATAAAAAAATTAAAATCGATTTAATACCATTTTATATTACCAAGTGGTTACGTGTTTTAATTAAACAAATAATTTTAATAAATATAAATATAAATATATATCAAATTGAAATTGTTTAATAGACTGTAAAAAATGTTTCAATTAATTAAATAAATAATATACTTACTATTTTTTCATTTGGAGTTACTATAACTGGAATATTTAACGTGCACATTATATAATTCAATACTGATAATTTAGATGCAATAAAAATTTCCTAAGAATAAAAATATCATGTTAATTTACTTATTAAAATAAAACAAATAAAATAAAATTTTATTCTAACTCGTATATAAAAGATTTTTAAAGGTGGTTTTATAGTTTGATTTTTAGTACAATAATATACCGTGTTTAAATTTAATATTTCTATTTTTGTAAACTTTTCAAACAAATAATTTAAATCCGGCATTTTAAAATGTTATAATAAAACTTTAGCAAAACACAAAATATTTACTATTTATACATGATAAAAATATTTAACTTTTTAAAAATATATTTTATATTTGCAATAACAATTTAATTAATCAATATAAATAATTAATTTCTTTTAATAAAAAATCATTAATAAGATTTAAATACAAAATTCTAATAATAGTCTAGTAAAATTTTATCAAAATATAAATTATTATTTTATTTATTATATAATTATATATAATTTATATTTTAAAAACTTCAAACTAATTTTTATATAATGACATGAATTTTTTGTTTATCAAAAAAGTAATTATGCAAGCAAATAGTTGTGGTTGCTACATAATTTATATTTCAAACAAATATTTGATATCGTTTAAATAATTATTTAAAAATAAATGCAAAATTTTAAATAATTTTATTAAACAATTTATCGTAAAATATTTTTATTATTTACTTTCCATATTTGGTTCTTTAAAAAAATAATTTTCTTAATTCAAGGCAAACATACAGTACTTACAGTTAATTATATTATAATTAAGTGCTCACAATTTTATAATAATAAAGTCGCCAGTAAGTCTACCGGCACTAGATCTCTCACTCTATGCTTATTATTTAGAAAACATTTAGTTATTAGTTTATTTGCATTAGAGATTATTTCAGATATTTAATGCAACTAAACTGATAACTAAGATTCTGTTGCAAGCTATATCACATAACAGAAATGTACAATGTAAATAAACAATTTCAATTTACCTGTCTATTCAACTTAAATTACCCTTCGTAATTTTATATAAAAAACAATGTTTGGAAAAAATTCATACAATAGAGTCGGAATTACAAACCATAAAATTATTTTAAACCCGCAATTATAAAAACAAATTTGTGTATAATTCAATATATATATTTTATTTATTTAATATTATTTATTTAACAATTTATGTAAAAAATGATTACTATTTTCTAAATCACACAATTTTACTCTTTTAGTAAAAATAGTTACACTTTTTTCGCAAAATTCTTTAGATATTTCTTTAAAAACATTTTAAATTGTATTTTTTAATTCAAAACAATTTGAATTAAAAATTTTTTTAAAATAAACTTTGAATTTAGTGTTAGGCCATAAAGAAGTATCACAGGGGTTTAAATCAGGGAAACAGGGGGGCAAAAAAATCTAATCTATTGCTTATAACTCTATCAAAAAAATACTACTTTATAAATAAAAATGATTCATCAGATGTATATGGAGTTGCACCATCTTGCATAAAATATTGTAAATTAAAATTTAAATTATTATTATTACAAAATTATATTAAACTAGGTACAAAAAATTTCTCAATTTCTATTAATGTAATTATCTGTATTAACAGTTTCTGCTTTTTCCTGATTATTTTCAAAAAAAATAGGGCTAGTTACACCTTGGTATGATAATGCACTCAAAACTGTAACATATTTTGGATGGGATGAGCATTTTATAGTTGGGGTTGGTTTTGAGTAAATATATATATTTTTTTCATTAGTGTAATCTTCGCAATAATAATGCGATTTATTTGTGAACCAAATATACTTATAAAAATTAGGACAATTTTTATATAAATTTAAAAACTTTGTACAAAATTCTTTTATTTTAATATAATTATTATTACTCAAAAAATTGAAAATTGAGGAATATAACTTTTTTTATTTAAATCTGAATTTAATATTTCAAAAACTGTGCCATAACTTAATAGAAATTTTTTCCATTATTCTGTAAATAATGTTTCAGTTTCAGAAATATTTTTTACTAATTCTATATTATCTAAATTTCTTGCATTTTTTATGTTGAATATTTTTGTTTAAAGTTGTTAATGTGTGTTTTGTGTCAAATTTTTTTATAATTCTGTAAAATTTTTTTTTATTAAATAAAAACTTATATTTTTGTTCAAATTTATATAACGTGTATTTTAATTTATTTGTCACATTTTTGTCGAATTTTGCTTCAATGTTGCATTGAACAATATAACTCCGTTGTTCTTCACTCAAATGGTGTTTACGGATGGTAATGTCACCCCTTATATGACTTTGAGTTATTTGAGGTTTGAAGAGCTCGTAATGGTGTACAACAGTGATCTAAGTGAGAATGACTTCCAATCCTTCGGCAATGATAATAGTATTTACCCGAAAAGCTCGGATTTAGAGCTCGGATCACAGAGCTAATTTTGATATAACTTATAATTGAGGTACTGCTATGTTAGTACAAATTAGTTTACAGACGGACATAGTACAATTAGTTTTTGTCTATATTGTTTTTGTGGTTGTATTGTTGTTTTATAACGTCTTTGGTATTTACCATGTATAATTAATTATAAGAATTTGTTAGATTTTTAAATTTTATAATTTACTAATTCAATTAAAAATAAATTTATTTATTTGAGTAAGTATACTTTTAATAAATTCTTTATTTGAATAAATTTTAGTTTATTATAGTTAAAATTTTTAACGTACAATTAATATAATTTCCAGTTAATAAAAATTAAATTGAAAATTGCTAATATAAGGTGGTAAATTTTCGGGGTCAAAACACTCTAAATTTGCAGGTTTGGGCTTGCATGTGTTTTAAATTTTTTACTCAAGATGATTTTTTATTAAAATTTTATTATAAATTCAAATAATTAAAAAAAATTATCAACTCGATAAAAAATTCAAATAATGATAAAATATAACCAATTAATAAAGAACTTAAAACTCCAGTTGCTAAGTCATTTAATTTAATAACTTCAATGTTTTTTGTGAATAAGTATGAAATATTTGCAACCAATTGTTTTTGGGTTAATTTTCCAAACAAGCCAATTTCCAAATTAAGTAAAACAAATACATGATGATACAAACCGTTTTCGACACTAGTCAGCAATCTATACACAAAATGTTAATAAGTATATGTTTTTATATTGGAGGCTAGTTTAAATTTATGGTAGTAAACATTAATATTTAAAACAACATGACACTTTTATAAAATTATTTTATTAAATACTTTATTTATAATAATATTTATTACAAACATTTTCATATGTATGTGTTCAAAAGCGATGTAGTTGACATAGCTGCATTCCGGCGCATCTTATTTTATGGTTACGCACAATCCGCCATTAAAATTGAATTGGTTGAAATTTTGCAATTTAAAACAATAAATAAAAAATGTATATTCAATAATGACAAAATGAAACAATAAAAGTATGCTTTTTACAAATTAATAATATAAATCAAGGTAATAATAATATATTACATTCAAACTTTAACTACATATGTTTAATATAATATAATAATTATAAAATTATTTAATTATTTTCAATTTTTTAAATACTTGTATTTAAATTACTAATTTAAATTTTAAAAAGCATATTTTAAATTTTTTAAATCAGTTATTTTGGATATAGATTTTTATTTTTAGTTTTAAATTTCAAAACTTCAACCAATTAAATATTAATGGCGTATTGTGCAGAAATATAAAATAAAATGCGCAGTACAGTAGCTATATCAACTACATTGCTTTTGGGCAAACACATATGAAATTGTCTGTAAATAACATAACATACGCTTGATAAATTTTTGCATGTTGATCAATAGATTTATAAATATAATGTATTGAGTATGTTTGTGCATATTTATCATTAGAAATAAGCAAGGTTGGCAAAAACGTTTTTAAAAATTCTGAAATTTTTGATGGCGATAAAATTAATGCTTTTACATTTTGTACATTTTTTTGTAGCTCATTTTTACTAATAATATCCATTGGTTTATTACAATTGATATTTAAATAATTTTCATATTTTATTGTCCGAGCTTTAAGCTCTGTATAAAATTTTGGTTTAATATTTTTTAGTTCATCAAGCATACAACTGCCAACTAATTGTATATTTTTATTTTTCGCTATTTCTTCTATTGTTTCGGCAATTAATTTTGGTTTTGATTTCAAATATAATCCCAACATTAAACTCGAATAACAAAACGAGATAAATGTTGCAAATATTAACAAAAATAACATTAAAATATAAATTGAATTGAAGTTATCATTATTATAAAAATTTGTTAAAAAAATAAATTTGTTCCTTGATTTAATAAAATTCTATACAAGTTGTCAATAGATTTTAATATTGGAATTTTGTTTATACTAAAATAGTTTAAAATAATAGCATGTAAAATAATTGTTATTCCAAGAGTAATCCAAATCTATTTTCAAAAAAAATAAATTCTTAATAATATAAACAAATAATCTAAAAATATAAAATTTAACTGGATATGTAAACAATTTGACAAATGAAAAATAATCCATATCTTTTATAATAATTGGATTGCCAATTATTTCAACCATGTAGGTTTGCATAATATTAACCGATGCCATTTGACTTGTATATTGATTCTTAATATCTATTAAATTCATATTTAAATCAACCTGTAAAAAATAAATTTATTATTTGGTATCTTCATGAATCTAGAAGTTCAATATACAGTCGTAAGTTACAATGTGGTATTAGTAAATGGGAAATTAAAAAACCTATATATTTATGATGAAATTTTAATTAATTTAATTTAATATGCTAATTTTTAAGTTCAGATAGATTTTTAGATAAAATTTTTATTTTCTGTCACTATAAATTCTTTATATATAAATTGTAACTCACCATTTTTTCATTCTCGGTTATTATTATGGGAATATTTAACGTGCACATTATATAGTCCAATAATGATAATGTAAACGCTTTAAAACTTGGCTAATTAAAACAAATATAATATTAATTTTTTTAATTAATAAAATGTAAATTATATTAACTTTGTCATGCAAAATTCGCAAAGGTGATTTTGTAGAATGATTTTTAGTACAATAATATATTATATCAAATTTTAATATTTTGACTTTTGTAAATATTTGTAAAAAATAAATTAATGTTTGCATTTTTACAGTATAAAATGTTCAATTAAAATTGAAGCATTTGAAATTTATTATATAAATAACTATTAAATAATAAACGATAAAATAATGTTTTGAATGTATTGATATTTTTTTAATTATAGCTTATACGTATTTGCAGTTACATTTTATCAAATCAATAAAAATAAATTTTTTTATTATAATTATAAAAACATTTAAAAAATTATTTTCAAAACTTATTGAAATTATTTTCTGCAAATTACTTTAATAACTTTAAACAATATTTTACATATTATAAATGTTTATAATTATATATAAATTATAAGCAGTATATGGTGACTTTGGCTACATTTAAAATGGCGGCCATCATATAAGTAAGCGAGCCCTAATTTAATATGTACTTTATGGAGGAAGCGGTGCTTATTGTAAAATATTATTAAAATATCTATAAATTTAAAAATGTTTAAAGTTTAAAAATTTGCTTACAACCATGTCAAATTTATTAAACATTTTATCAGTATTGAGCCTGCACATTATAAAAACTACTAATAATTTAAAAAAATTATGTAACAAAGTAAAATAATAAAAATTATTTATTTAAGTATATTTAGATCTGGTAAATTTTTAGTTTTTGCGCTAAAAACCTCAATTAAAAATTGTACTAGGTGTAAGAACTGTGCTATATAATATAATAATGCAAAAAAAGTTAATTTAAAAAATTGATTACTATTTTTTAATTTTTAAACCTTAACAATTTGCTACCGTATATGTTTTAAAATTTAAAATAATTGTCACAGTTAATATGCATAAAATAATATTTGCAATATTCTATAAGTCATTATCTTTATAAAATGTAAACTGTATATAAAATGCAACCGGCACTACCTAATAAGTTAGAATTGATTTAATGGCAATGGTGATAGAACCAAGTTTGTGGTGGACGTTTCAAACTGCGAAAGCAGGAGCAAATTCTCCATAATCAGTGTCAAAAGTTTTTGCACCAAAAGCTTAATGTGCTGCTTTATATGCTACAGTTGCAGCTTCGTAATTGCTATTATCACCGGCGATGGCATAATTTACAGTTAGCGCTATTAGAAACAAAATCAAGGTCTCAACTATAAATCAAACGTATATTCAAGTACAACAAATCACTAGTATTCGCGCTCAAGCATTTTTTACTTCAGATGATTTATATAATATATTGCACAAACAATAAATATTTAATTAAAATATAAGATTTTTTATTTTTAAATTAAATTTTCTAATTAAAAAAAACTTAACAAATATACTGATGAAATAATGTTATATTTATTTTAGAATTTATTATTTAAATAATTAATATATTTTATTAATCTATTATGCAATAATGAATATAAATATATAATACTTATTAAACAATTTAATCAAATACAGATAAAATATTTAGTTCCTTCAATTATAAAAGCAAACAGCGATAAAATGAAACCTAAAATTAATAAAATAAATATTCCTTTAATCAAGTAGTCTAATTTAATAACATACTGATTTAATTTGTTATTAAATAAATTTGTTGAAATTTTAGGCATTTGATTTTGTTGTAACTTTCCAAGTAGATCAAATGCTAAATTAATCAAAAAAATTTGGTGACTATATAATCCGTTTTCAGAACCAGTTTTCATACTAAAATAAAATAATATAACATATTTTGTTAAATTAAATTAAATGTATTTAAAATAATAAGAATTTAATTTGATAAATTTTAAATAATCAAACTAATCTTGCAAATAATTATTTAAAATTTATATATGTTTAAATTAAACTGTATAGCTTGCAAATAATTATTAAAATTTTGCAACATACGCTCTATAAATTTTAGCATGTTGATAAACTGATTTAGAAATAAATTGATTTGAATAACTTTGGAAATATTTATTGTTAGAAATGAGTAATTCCGGAATATATTTATTTATTAATTCTCCGTAAACGGAATTTGTTAAAATTACAGCTTGTCCATTTTAAAGATTAATTTGAAGTTTAGTATTGCAAAAAAAATTTAAATCTCCACAAACTATATTCAGTTTAATTTCATATTTTTTTGCACGTTTTACCAGGTTAGAATATATTTTTGGTTTATATGTTTGAAATTTATCAAGCGCACAACCGCCAGTGATTTGAATTTCTTGATTGTTGGCTAAATCTTCAATAGTTTCAACAATTAATTTGGGTTTAGATTTGAAATATGAGCCCAACATTAAACTTGTATAACATAACGAGGTAAACGTTGAAAATATTAACCAAAATGTTAATAAAATATAAATTTGCAAAAAATTATCATAATGAATATAATATTTTAAATTAAATAAAATTGATCCTTGATTTAATAAAATTGTATAAATATTTTTGAAAATTTTTAATTTGGAAATTTTGTTTTTACTAATATAATTTAAAATAAAAGTATATGTAAATATTGTTAAAAATAAAGTTAACCAGATCTATTTAAAATTATAAATAATTTTTAAATATATGATTTTTTAAATTTAGCAATTTAACCTGATATGAAAATAAATATGCAAAAGATAAATATTTTTGAATTTTATAATTTAATGGCCAGCCTAGTATAGTAGTGAGAGATAGCCCTGAAACACTGGGGGTGCTCGGGGCATTGGGGAGGGGGAGCTGCACAATAAATTTTGCTATAGCGCGAGTTGTTATAATACCTTTATAGATAAACTTTTTAATTAACCCGTTTTGTTTAAT